>LNKV01000143.1:14822-25110 GCA_001465935.1 Clarireedia homoeocarpa
GATTATATATTTAATTATATATATACTAATATATATTTATATACTTAATATCTAATTCACTTTTATAAAAATTATATTCTTATATAATATTATAATAATTTAATTAGAATTATTATATTATTCTCTCTTTTTAAAAAAACTCGCTTTTAAATATCTTAATTACTTTATTAAAGTCTTAATTATATATTCTTAAAGTTTCCTTTTAAATAAATATAAATAATCTAAATAGTTTATAATTATATAAATAATAACTATAAATAGCTCCGGGCCGTATTTAGCTCCGGGTTATAAATAACTCCGGGTTATTTATAACTTCGGAACCTATAGTAAAATAAGGTATTTCTAATATAAGTATATAATACTTATATAGCGGGTAAATAAGAATCGACTCTAATAATTAAATATAGATAGCTAATATCTTTTATATAAAGAGTATAAAAACTATAATATAATTTTATAGTTAGAGAATTAAGACGATTTATATAAATAATACTAGACTTATACTTTATATATATTTCCGAGTATTATATATAATCTTCGTATTTCTCTATATAATATTATATTCTCTATATACAACTAGCTCGCGAACCCGGTCGTACTAATATTAATTAGTAGTTAAATTAATTATAAATTAGTAAAGTTAATTATATTTATATAACTTTATTCTTTCTTATTATATATAACTTTATTCTATCTATCTTTAATCTATTAATTTCTTCTCTTTAATCTCTTATATAAACTTAGCTATTATAGTCGACTTCGATAAATTTATTATTTATAAAAGAGTTATTTCGATTTTAATAAGTTAAGACTTCGACTTAACTAACTTAGATCAATATATTACTAAATAGATTTCTACTTAGATCGTTATTTAGATTATATAAAACCGATTAGATTAAGATTGTAATTATATATTATAGACTACTTTCTATAATAATTTCGAAAGCTAGAATAAGGAATTGTTTAAACTTACTACTTTAAATCTTCTTTATAAACTCTAAATATATTTTATCTTAAATAGAGTTTAGATTACTAAATCTAATAATCGTATATATATATAAGTCTTTAGTAAACTAATTAATATCAAGAAATACTTAATATAGAAAACTAAAGATATTAAGAAGTATCTTTATATAATAAGTCCGATTAATTCTTAGTTTATATAAAGAAGTATTAACTTGTTTTCTCTTATACTTTCTATTATTTCTTCTCTAAAAACTCTTTTAATTATATTTATTTCTTTTATAACTTCTTCTATTTAATTTATAACTTCGTTTATAACTTTAATATCTTAGTAGAAATAAATAAATCTAATATTAAATAAAGTTTTAGATAATCGATTTATATACTTTATATCTATACTTTATTCTACTAAAACTATTTCGCTACTAATTATATATAAAAGAAGTAATATCTTTAAACCTTTTAATAATTTTATAAAAATCCTTTCTAATAAAGAATATAAATATAGTAGAGAGATATATAATATCTTAGAGAATAAATTATATATCTTTTATAATTATTATATAAAGATTAGCTTATTAATAGATTACTTCTACTTTAGTTTTTCTATACTACTTTATAACTATATATTAGATTTTTATTATAATAAGATCTCTAGATATTTATATAACTTCTATATAATAGTTATTATAATTAGAGAATACTTTAAAATAAAGAAGAATAAATAGCTTTATTTATCTAAGTAGAAAGAAATTATATATATTTTTATATAAAGGAGGAATTTAAATAAATCTAAATTAGAATACTTAGAGATATTTTTCGACTACCTTTATATATTATAAAAAGGTCTCTCAATCGAGTATTAAAATAAATTCTTTTTATATAACTAAGTCTTTAATATTTATTAAGATATCCTAGAATATAACTTTATATTCTATAAACTAACTTATATATTTAAGTTAATCTATTCTAATCTGAGATCTATAATCGGAATAGTAGTATATATAAGAGAATATATTATATAAATATAATACTCTAGTAAGTAATACTAAGTTGACTATAAATATCAAAGTAAATTCAATTATATATAAATAAACAATTAGCTAATAATAAGATTTCCGAAAGGAAAATAGTTCTTAAACTCTTATATAAAAAGTAAGAACTATTCTCTAATTTTTTATATAGAAGATAAGAATTAGGAGAATATAAAATATTATATTTATAAAAAGACTAGCTACTTTATTAGAATATACTCTTATATAGAAAGAGCTAAAGTATATAATTATATTAACTACTAATATTTATAGAAAGAAGAAGAAGAAGAGAAAAAAATAAGATAGTTTTTATAAAAAGAAGAGTAAAAAAAGAATTTAAATAATATAAAGAAATAAGAACTCTCGTCCAATTAATTTCTTATAAAAATAGAAGTAATTAATAATAATTAAGTTATTTAAACTCTTAATAATCTTAGTATAATATATAGTATTATTTATTACAATCTTAGTAAATAAGAAGTATTATATAATAAAGTATTTATATTTAAGAAGTAGTATTTATTAATATAATTTCAAAGGATTATATTTGATAGCGAGGCTATAAGTATATTAATAGTTAGTAAAATATAATTCTAAGTACTATAATAATAAGACCTATCTATTATTTTAGTTTATATAAAAAGTAACAATTATACGATTTAGTTTAGTAAAGGAATAATAAAAGTAAAAGAGATAGCGATTATATAAATACTAGTTAGTTTAATTACTTTTTATATTATAATTATAAATACTTTATTCCTATATTATATCTAAAATATAGATAGAATAAATATACAATTCGATAATTTAAAGAATATTCTTATTTAAAGAAAGAATATTATATTTATTATATATAAATAAAAATATTTATAAATACTATTAAAATAGTCGGAAATAATTATATAAGTTTATTTTATTAAGGTCGAGCTTAAATAGTTATATCGCTAGTTCGAATACTTATTTATATAAAAGTTAGTTTAACTCTTAGAAAAAGTAGGATATAATAATATTAAGTATTATATAATTAAGTAATTAAATAAATTTTATAACTACTACTAATTAAATATAAAGTTACTTAGATATTTTCGTTTTATAATTAAAGATAAAATCGAGTTTAATTATTTAATTATTATTAATATTATATATCTAGATAAATCTCTAATATTATATATTGTGAATAAAGTAATTATATTTAATATAATTAGGTTTTTAAAAGATATTAGTATTTATACGATATAGGATATTTTTCAGATATATTAGATTAATATTTACTTAGGTCTATCTAATTATATTATATATAATATAGATATAATATTTATTTCTTAGGAGTTTAAGTAGAATATATATATAATAGTAAGTAAAATAAAGAAAATACTAATAAAGATATATAATAATATTAATAAAATAAAGAAATATTACTAGCCTTTTAAATATATATATAAGATTATCTAAGATAAAACAAGAGAAGAAAATATCTCGAGAAAGATTATTTTATAGATAGTTATAAAAGTAATAAATAATATAATTAGATTAAATAACTTTATACTAACTCTTCTTATTTTCGAGATATACTTGAAAATAAACTAAATATCAACTTTATCTTAGTTAATAATTATATAAGTTTAAATAGTTCAGACTATAATAATAGAAATCAGAAAAATCAATATTTAATATTAAATTAAAAAAGTTTTAAATACTAGAAATAGTCTTTAGATAATAAAGATACTTAACTTTCTTCTATAATTAGATATAAAAGTCTAATAAGAAAAGAGAGGTTAGACTAGCTTTTTCAAACTTCTAATAACTAATAAGGAAACTTATATTATTGAATTCCTTTTTAGTCTAATTAGTTTTTATATAATAGTTATAAAACTATTCTTTTTTAAAGAAATTCAAGAGATAGAAGTTTATATAAAGAACTAAGTAGAACTAAACTTAGAAGAAAAAGTAAAAGTATAGATAAAGTAAATATATTCTATAAAATAACTAATCTTTTAAATTATTATCTTATTTAAGAAAGTAGAGATATTTATTATTAAGAAGAAATAGAACAATTTAGAACTTTTAATTAAGTTTTATATATAAAATATAATTATAATTAAAAGACCTCTATTTCAAATAATATAATAAAAGGAAATTAATAATTTGATTATATAAAAAGTCTTCGAGTTTATTAAATATAATTTAATAATTTATATTAAACGAATCTTTAACTTCTAGTTTATTAACAAAGTTAAAAATAAAATAATAATAACTTTATATAAAAAGTTAAGGTTAGTAATATAAGTATATAATAATATTAAAAAAAAAACGTTTTAATATAATTACTAACTGTTTAATATATAAACTAGAAAATTATCTTAATAATTACCTTTTTATTTTATATAAAAAGAATCGAACTAATCTTTTAAGATATTATATAAATATATATATAGTTAGTATTATTTCTAAATCGATTAATTCTAATATAACTATTTAAAAAGATTTAGATAAACTACTTTTTTAATATAATTATAATTGTTTATAAACTTTTATATAAAATATTAAAATTAGGAACTTACTAATAAGTTATATATTATAATTACTATAAAAATAAGTTGAATATAGAACTTTCTTTATATAACCTTTATTTCTTAATCTCTAAAGACTTTAAAGTATTTATAATAATAATAATATAAATAGATAATACTCTAATTCTAAAAGATAAGAAATTTAAATAGAAAAAAAAAAGAAAGTTAAAATAAATAAACTTCTAAATAAAACCGATTAAGATACTTTTATATAAAAGATCTTTAATCTTTAATAGATATAATTTATAAATAGAAAATAAGAACCTTATTCTTATATAAAATAGATAAGGATAGAAAATTAAATTAATAGACTTTAAATCAGAAACTTGTTTTATTAAATATTATAAATAGTATACTTGAGAAGTATATCTCTCGAGTATCTACTAACTAGAAGTAAACTTCGATTTATTAGTTATAATATAATACTAAGAACTTTTATATAATAAAATCAAAGTTTTAAATAAATAATTAAAGTAGTAAATCGAGAATTTAAATAAAATTCGCTATATTCCTTTTAATTTATAAATAGTAAAACTATTTATATTTATAAATAGATTGTTTAATAATAATAAAGATCTCAATTTATAGTTTAAGTATAAGATTTTCCTAGTAAATAAATATCTATATAAAAGTTTAAATAATATATTTAGGATTAAAAGTAATTTGATCTACTAGAGTAGTATAAAGAGTAAATATATAATTTAAAGTATATTAATATTTAAAATCTATAGAATAGTTACTAATATCGATTTAGTAATTATAATTAGTTATATAATTTAAATAATCGTTAAGTAGCTAGGACTTCTAGTACTATTAATAGTTATTTATATAAACTTATACTTTCTATATAATTATCTTGTGAAATTTAAGATAATAAGAGAGAAATAATTAATAATTAATATTATAACTTTATATTAGTTATATAAAAGAAAGGAGCTAATAGAAATCTATTAGATTAAAAGTAATAATAACTTAGTAAATATAATAATAATAAAAATAGTAAATAAAGTATTAGAAATACTAATTAATATAAATAAACTTATTATCTAAGTAAAAAGGTAAATTGTATAATAATAAAAAATAGTATTAAAGAAGAGAATTTTATTTATTTAAGTTTTTATTTAGTTTTCTTAAAATATAAATTAAAGAGTATAGAATAGTTATTTGAATTTTCTTTATATTATTTTTATTATAATTATTTATTAAACTTGTTAGATAGATAAGAAATATATTTTATATATAATAAGAATCGAATAGAAATCGAATAAAAAAAGCTTTTTAATTTTATAAGAAAAGAACCTACTACTTATCTTAAATACTATATAAAGGTTAAAGCTAAGTTTAAGTACTACTTAGTAATTATATATAAATCTATAGTAAATTGAAAGAATTATATTTGTAAACGAAAAGAAAGCTTTATATATACTTTAGAGGATAATCGAATTATTATAAGAAGTACTAATTATAAGGACTACTGAACTAGTAACTACTTTGTTTATTAATTCAGATTTAACTAGAATCTTATCTAAATCGCTCTTATTATACTTATTACTAATATTATTATTAAGATCGTCTGATAAACTATTAGACAGAACCTCGATAATAATATAATAACGAGTACTATAATCCTACTATTTATAGTTACTATAAATATTATTCTAATACTCAGTAAACCGGATATAAGTTAGAAAAAGTATAAAACCTTGTTTACAATATTTATTATAACTACTAGAGATAAAAGTACCTTTACTTTAAATAAATATAGTATTTATATATAAAGAGTATATTGTCAAAAACTATATATCTTAGATATAATCTTATATAAAAGCTATATTCTATCTTAATAGAGCTAAGACTATTTATTATAGATTATTATAAATATATCTACAAAGCTATTACTCTTTTATAAAAAGGAGGGGGTAGCCTAAAAGCGGTACTTCTAAGGTAGTAATAGCGGAGTTAATAACGGTAATACTAGTAAAAGTAAATAATATAAGTCTTTATACAAAAGCAACTAATTAGCAATCTCAAACTATTATATAATAAGGGACTTAACTAGTTATTAGTATTTATTTTAATAATTTAGTATTAGTATTATTATTGTTATTATTATTATTACTATTATTAGATAATTAAGAAATTATTATAGATTATATAATAAATATAGGTTCTTGACTAAAGATCCTATATACTAAGAGCTTGTTATCTAATAAGAGCTCGGTTCAGTTCGAACGAAAAAAAAAAGTTACTAGTATATAAACAATAATTATAAATAGCTCCGGGCCGTATTTAGCTCCGGGCCACAAATAACTCCGGGTTATTTATAACTCCGGAACCTATAATAAAATAAAGTATTTCTAATATAAATATATAATATCTATATAGCGGGTAAATAAGAATCGACTCTAATAATCAAATATAAATAACTAATACCTTTTATACGAAGAGTATAAAGATTATAGCACGATCTTGTAATTAGAGAATTAAGACGATTTATATAAATAATACTGAACCCACGCTTTATATATATTTCCGGGTATTATATATAACCCTCGTACTTCTCTATATAATATTATATTCTCTGTATATAACTAGCCCGCGAACCCGGTCGTACCAACAATAATAAATAAATATAATTATAATTATAAGAATAATAATAATAGTTTCTTAATTTAATATTATATTTTAAATATTATAAATTCAAGAATCACTTCTTATTTATAATAATTATTAGATAATCTTTTTTAATATAATTATAATTATCTTCTTTAAACTTTTATAATTGAAACTATTTAGAAAGAAATATTAATAGACTAAGTACTTTTAAGTTAGTTTAATAGAAGTCTTAAAATAATATTAAAAATATTTTAAAATCCGATATTTTATACTAAGTTAGATTAATATTATAATCTTTTTATTAAATATAATATTTATTATAGAAAGATTTATATAATATATATAATTATAAAATAGAACTAATTACTTAATTAAATATAATATTTATTATAGAAAGATTTATATAATATATATAATTATAAAATAGAACTAATTACTTAATTAAATATAATATTTATTATAGAAAGATTTATATAATATATATAATTATAAAATAGAACTAATTACTTAATTAAATATAATATTTATTATAGAAAGATTTATATAATATATATAATTATAAAATAGAACTAATTACTTAATTAAATATATATATAATTAGCTTTTATAAACTAATCTTTAAAATTATAAAGTTAAGATTTATAATCTATATTATAATATTATTAAAAATTAGTTATCTTAGTATATTATTTAAAACCTTTATTAATATATTATAATCTTTATTAGTATTTCTTTTATAAATTATAAAATTAAATAAAACTTTTTTTTTAATTTAAAACTTTTATTAATTTTTATAAATAAAACTAAGAATTTTAAGAAAAGAGAGGAGAATTAATTAGATCTTTATTATTATTATATATCTAATTATTAATTAAATTATAATAATTATAAGCCCGGTTTAATACTCACTTTATTATATAGAAAAACTATTTACTAATTTATATAAAAAACTACTTTTTTAAATACTTTTTTATATCTACTAATTAATTTTCTTTATTCTTTTAATCTTAATAATTATTATATTTTAATTTAGAATAATCGGTGATATTAAACTTACTATTTAATAATAATAAATAATATAATTTTTAAAGTTTAGATAATAATATTAAATTAAAGAAATATAGTATTTAATTAATTTCGATATTTATAAAAGATTAACTAGATTACTAATTAAAATCTAATTTAATAATTCGATTAATAAAGATTAACTTATTCAATCTTTATTAAAACTATCTTTTATATACTAACTAAAAAATAAATTATATATTTAATTATTTACTAACTATAATACTAAGATAGATAGAATTAATAAAAAGAATATAAATATAAAAGATTATTTAAAATTAAAGTATTTATCGATTTAAGATATTTATAAAGATTTTATAATTATATAAAAGTAATTTTAAAATAAGAAAATTAAGTATAATATTTATTATAAAGTCTTTAAAGATATTTATATATAAATCTTTATAATTATAAATATTAATTTCCTTATTAATTATAATCTTTATAATACTAACTTTAATAATATTACTTTATATAATATTATCTATTCTCTTAAAACTTACTTTATATCTTATAAATTAATAGTTTTAACTAATATTTAAAGAGAATATATTAATATACTCAACTAAATATAATATAATTAAATATCTTTAAATAATTAATATAAGAAGTAGAATATAGTTTATAATAAAACTTATATATATTAATTAAATAAAATAAAAAAGATAATTATTATAATTACTTTCTTAAAAATAATAAAAATCAAGATTAAACTAATTTAAATAAATAAAGAACTAAAATATATTATTATAAATTAATAACTAAATCTATTTATTTTAATTTTAGACTAAATAAATATTATTCTTATTATTTAATTAACTAATAAATCTTATAAACTTAAAAAAAAAAATATTTTTATAATAATAATCTTTATAAAAAATATTATAAGATTAGAGACTATCTTAAATAAAAAAGATAAATCTAAATTTAAATCTTAAAGAAATAAAAATAAACTAACTAAAAAAGAAAATAAGATTTATTTATATTACTTAAAAAATTAATTCTCTAATTTAAAGAATAGATATATATAGAAACTAGAAGATTATAATTAATTAAAGAAAGATTTAATATTATTGAAATTAGATAAATTAAAGAGAGAATCAAACTATTTTAATAGAATAATTTAAAAAAGATAATAATTAAGAAAAGATTATTATAATTAATATTTAATTTAACTATCTCTTTATTACTTTTCTTTAAAAAAGTTATAATAATAATTATTAACTTTTCTTTAATAAATATTAATAATTCTAATATAAACTCTATATTAATTATTACTAATAAATATTATTTAATAAACTTTATTCTTTTAGATAATTATAGTATAATATATTTAATTAATAATATCTTTTTATTTAATAATAAAAAGATTATTTATTCTAATAATAATAATATTATCAAAGTTAATATATTATTATTACTAATTATTAGATAAGATACTTATATTATTAAAAATATTTTTAATAATTCTAAGAGACTTAATATAAAGGATTTTATTTTAATAAATATTATTTTTATTTCTAGTTTTTATATTAATATAATCTCTAAATCTTAATTAATAAAAATAAATTTATAATTTTATAATCTCGACTATATATTAAGATATAGTATATATAAAAAAAGTATAATTATTATATTATTTATATAAAAGTATAATCTAGTTTTTTTAGAATTTAAAAAGATTATTTCTTACTATCTAATTAATTTAAATAATATTCTTATAAATAAAGTTATAATAATATATCTAACTATTTATTATAAGATTAATAAGTATTTTAAATAATTATATAATCCTTTATTTAATAAAGAAGGTATTATATAAATATAATATAATAAAGCTAAGTATCTTAATTAAAAAACTTTTAAATATCTAATAAATAAAATAAGAAATATAAAAATTAAAAAGATTTTAAAAGTTAATAGTAAGTATTATATAAGAATATATACTAAGTAAGTTATTAATTATTATTTAGAAGATTAATAATTATTATAACTATTTTATAAAGTTATATAAAATCTTTTCGACTTTCTAATATTATT
>LNKV01000144.1:0-13061 GCA_001465935.1 Clarireedia homoeocarpa
TTAAATAATTCTTTTTTAATAAAAAATTTAAGTTTTAATTTATAATAATTAATAAAAATTATAATTTCTTAATTAATATAATTATTATATTTATAAAATTTAATAATATAATTTATAATTAATTTTCTTTTTATTATTTAAATATTTATTTTATTTTAATTAATTATATATTATTTTTAAAATAATTTATTAATATTAGTTTTATTTATTTAAATATTTTATTTTAAAGATAAAATATAATTTATAAATTTATTAAAATTAAATTAATAATATATTTTAAATTAAAAAAATTTTAAATTCTTTTTAATTAATAGAAATAAAGTTTTTATAAAGAATAAAATTCTTATTTTATTAACTACTAATTTAAATATAATAGACTAATTAAAATATAATTATATAATAAACTAACTAGTATATAATTATATAATAAATTATACTTATAATATTTTACTTATATTTTCTTATATTAAATACTTTTTATAAAAAAAAACTATCGTGTTTTTATAATCTAATATAATAATAGTAAAGTAAATAATAAATAAGTAAATAAAATTAATAAGTTTCTAATTTACTATTAATCTAGTTAATTATAAAGTAATAATATTAATAATAAACTAAGTAATATATTAAAGAATTAATTAAATAATATCCTTTAAAGATTTTATTAATAGAATATTATCTAATATTAATATTATAAATAAATATATTAAGAATATTAATATTATTTTTATTATTATAAATAAAATTAATATAAATTATAATAGTTACTTAGTATACTAATATAGTTAATATATTAAATAATATTAAAGTCTATTAGAATATCTATTTATATTCTTTAAAATATAATTAATATATTATAATTAATAAATAATAGTATAGATAATCTATATAATATACTTAATAAATTTAATAATAATTATAATAAGAGTTAGTATTTTATAATTCTTTATAATATAAATAACTCGAGTTAGAATATTAAAATTATAATATTAAATAAACTTTATAAAACCTAGATTAAAACTTTTAATTTAACTATATATTATAATATTATAATTCCGATTCGAGTTAAATAATAGAATATTATTAAACTTTATAAAATAAATAAAATTTAATATACTTAATATTATAAATTCTCTTTATTAAATAAAAGTATATTAAGTAATAAAGATACTATTATTTAAAAAATAAATATTTCTTAATTAATATTTATAAAAAGTTCTTTATTATTATTATATTTCTTCTTTTATTATTTATTAAACTTCTTTATTATAACTTGGATATTATCTTAAATTACTATTTTATAAATTTATCTTTTAGTTTTATAAACTAAAGATAAAATTATTTTAAGAGATACTAATATATTTATTAATATTTAAAAGAGAGTATTATCTTTATTTAGTTTTATCTCTTATATTTAAAGTTTAAAGTAATTAATTTTATTTTTATTCTTTATTATAATTACTATATTAGATTTAATTAAAAGAGTATTTACTAATTTAATTATAGTTTTTCTAGAATAATATTTTTATTTATATTATATAATTAACTATTTATACTTTTTATCTAATATTATAACTAATATTAAACTCTTATATTAGTCTTTACTAGATTTATTTAATATAAAGATAGATATCTTATAAAACTTATTAAATAAAAAGCGAATATTTTTATATATAATCTATAATCTTTATTAATCTATTTTAGTTAATAAATAAATAAAAAGTAAAAATCGTTTATAATTAAATAACTCGAAAGTAATTTTATTATAATATATAAGTTCTTTTATAAAATAATTATAATTATTATTACTATCTTTTAAAAAGATTACTTTAATCTTTTTTAATTTCTTATTATAATCTTTAATATTAAAAGTATTTATTTAGTTTTATATATATATAAAATTATAAAATATATCTTTATATTATAGAATACTTTTTATAATTTCTAGATCTTTTATTATTTTATTTATTAACTTTATTATCTTAATATTAAAAATAATTAATTAATCTCTAAGTTATTATAAAAGTAAATTATTTTCTTATAATAATTTCTATAATATTTCTCTACTTTTTACTTTCTATAAATTATATATATATAAAATAATAATATTAGTTATCTCGATTTTATTATTATATTTAATAATAAAATAATTATTAATTATTAATTTCAATTATTTATTAGTTATATCTATAATATATTTAATTTAATATTTTTTATTAATTACTACTTTTATATATTTAATTACTTTTTTATATTTTTTTATTCTTTTATCTTTATTAACTTTTTATATAAATTATCGATTCTAATTTATAAGTTTTTTAATAATATATTATAAACTCGTTTATATTTATAGATTTTATTATTATTTAAGATCTTATTTAATATAAATTTTCTTATAATTACTTTATATTCTAAAGATCTAAATAAAGTATTTAAGTTATATAATATAATAAATTTATAATAAATATTATTAATAAAAAGAAGGTTATTTACTAGTTTATATAATAAATATTATATTCTAAATAGATTATAAATATTATCTAATAATAATATATAAAGTTTTAAAAGTTTTTAATATAATTTATTATTATCTTTAAATAAAATTATTTTCTCTAAAGATTATATATTTAATAGAGTATATATAATAATTTAAATATTTATATTAAATATAATAAAGTAGAGTTTTAATAAATAAAGTAAGTTTAATAAAATATTATTTATTAATATTCACAATAATATATATTTATAAATATTAAATCTTATATTAGAATCTCGATAAATACTAATATATATTATATTATATAAAAGTTAAAGTTTATATAGTTACTTTAATATTATTTATTATATTTTATAATTTATACTTTATTATCTTTTATTAGAAAGATAAATAATTATATTTCTTATAAGTTATTTAAGAAGAATTAAGTTTTTAAATTAAATTAAAATATAATATAAAATAAAAGATAATAATATTAAAATATCTATTAATTTTATAAAAGAGATTATATAATAAATATAAATAATAATAAAATTAAAATAAATTAAAAATTACCGAAAATTAAAGAATCGAGAAAAGTATAAATAATATAGTAATATAAAGAAAAGAAAAATAAAAAGTAATAAAAATAAAGATAAAATAAAGAATAATTTATTATATATTTATAATAGTAAATAAAATAAAACTCTAAATTAGTTTAAAATTAAAGTAATAACTTTAATTACTTTATATATTATAATTATATAAAGAAACTTTCTTTAATTAATCTCTTTTATATTTAGAAATTAGAGTTTCGAAAAGTTTATTTTTATATTTAATAACTAATTCTTAAGTATTATCAAGTAATTTAACTAAGTATTATTATAATGAGACTACTAATAAAAATATTAAATAACTTTAGAATATTAAACTATAAAATTAAAATTATATATAAGAAGAGAGACTTTATATAATCTAGAGTTTTAAAGTTTATATAAAGTGATATTTTATAAGGAAGTATACTAGTTAAACTAATATATTATATATATGATTTTATATAAATCGTTATATTACTCTCCTCTTTGAAAAAACTTATTTTTAAATATTTAAAAAGAATAACTTTAAAGTTAATAAAGGAAATAAATTAAAAGAAATAAAGAAACTTTTATTTAAACTAATTATCTTTTAGTTTATTTATTAGTCTCGATTATATTTAAATCTATTAATTTAGTAACTTATTATAGATATTAATAAGACTATATATAAGAATATTGAAAATATAATAATTATTAGGTTAATAAGATAACAAGTATAGATATAAATTAATAAAAAGAAGAGTTACTAAAATATTATATAAAGTATATAAATTCTTTGAAATTAATAGACTTATCTAACTAATTATCTAATTACTATTATATTATCTAGTTTAAACTTAAATAAAAAATATTGATTTTCTAGTTATTATTCTAACTCTTTCTATTTACTTTATATAAAATATACTGAAATCTAATAATATAATTATTTAAAAAATCAATATCTTGATAAATTATATAAAGATAAATAAAGGTTTTCTTAATATAATAAGAGTTCTTATATATAAAAGTAAAAGTTTTAAGAATATCTTTATAATTAAAAAGAGACTTATTAATAAGAGATAAGATTTAGATTTAAATAGAAGACTTAAAGTTTAAGAAAATATAATAGAATTTAATAATATTATCTTTTATAATTTTATTATTAACTTGAAGCTTAGTTTTAATAGTAAGTAATTAGATATTAAAGTAAGAACTATTAAACTTATCTAAGTCTTATAGTTTAAATCACTTAGATATTAGATAAAAGTAAAGAGAATAAAGAAAAGTATTATTAGAATAAAGAACTTTAAACTTAGTAACTTAGTTAATAAGTTATTAACAAATAATTATAAACTTAATTATAATCTCGTTAATAATTAATTATTTTATTATTCTTAAAAAAGTAAAGTGATAATAATAATAAAATAAATAATAAGTAAAAACTTAAAAGTAATATTTAAAAAAAATAACTTTAGATTGAAACTATTCGAGAATAAAAGATTTTTATAATTTATAATAAAGTATAAATCTAGAAAAGTTATTTAAATCTGGAAAATAGAGAAATATAAAATAAATTAGAATAAATATAAATATAAAGTTATAATTTATAGAAATAAACTAATATAATTATTTAGCTCGAGAAAGGAAAGTAATTAAATTATATTAATAAAATTAGTATATTAATAAGTAAATTAATTTATAGATTTATATAAATCAAAAAAGTAAAATAGTTATTAATTATAAAATATTAATATATAAAGTAACTTTAATAAGTTTTCGAATACTGATATTATAGATACTAGCTTATTTTATATAAAACTTAAAAATTATAATTTATATTTTTACTATATTTTAATCTATTAATTAGATTTAATATAGTTATTAATAAGATCTCTTTAGAGTTTAAGAAGATTATTACTAAGAACTTTTAATCAAGTATTTATTTTTATTATCTCTCTAATAGTAATATATATAATCTGTTTTAGGAACTTATAAAATTAAATATATAGATATTAATATATATATAAAGTTTATAAAATATCGATATCGCTTTATATAATATAAATAAAAGAATTAATTACTTTTTAGTAAAGTATTTATATATAAATTATCTCTCTAATTAAGTATTTAAGAATATTACTTTTAATAGAATAATAATATTATATATAAAGTAAAGGGAGTTTAATATAATATAACGAGACTACTAATAAAAATATTAAATAACTTTAGAATATTAAATTATAAAATTAAAATTATATATAAAAAGAGAGATCTTATATAACTTAGAGTCTTAAAGCTTATATAAAATAATACTTTTTAAAGAAATATTCTAGTTAAACTAATATACTATATATACAATTCTATATAAATCATTATAATTATTATATTTATATATTCTTTTAATTAAGAAATTTAATAAAATATTTTATATTATCTTTCTTTTTATATTTTATAATCCTTTTATTTAGAATATATTCGAGTTTATATAATTTCTATTTATTATTATTCTTTAAATTATCGATTAGTTTAATATAATTAAATTATAAATAATTGAAAAAGTCTTTATTAAATAAAATTAAATATAAATAAATTATAGAAATAATCTAATAAATCTTTTAATAAAAAAATAAATTAATTTTATATATTAATTTACTAATTTATCTTAAGATTCTAAATAGATTAATATATTATTTAAAAAGTTTTCTATTTAGTTTATTTAATAAATTATATTTTTAATATAATTTTAAATATATATAATCGTTTATATCTATTATTAATAAATAATATTAATAATTATAATTTTTTTTAATAATATTAAATATAAAATCTAAAGTTATTTTTATATCTTTTTAATATAATATTTATAATATCTTAGATATCTTATTAATAAGATTCGATATAAGAATTATAATTATAATAGTATCTAGTTTAAATCTAAGAAGAAATTTATTTAATAAAATACTAATAACTTTATAATATATATTATTTAATATAAATTATAATAATAATAATATTATAAACTAATTATTATTAAGATTATAAAATAGAAAATATTTTATTATAATCTTTATTATTTAGTTTTTCACTTTCAATTAATTATTTATTTATAGATATTAAATTATAAATATAAATAACTTAATTTATAATTTTTCTTATAATAAGTATTATAAATTATTAACAAACTTTAAATCTTAATTAAAAATAATTATTTTTAATATATTCTAGTTAAATAAAAAGAGGGTTTATAAAAATATTTCAATTTATATTTTAATATTATAAATTATATACTTTAGAAGTAAGATAGTTTTTTTCGAGAATTTATTAATTATTATTATAATTAAATTAAATATATTAATATTTTCTAGTTTCTAAGAATTTATTATATAAATCTTAGAAAAAGTAATAATAAAATCTATTATAATTATATAAAATAATATAAAGATTATATAAATTAGTTATATACTACTATTAGGTTTATAATATAATATAATATTAATATTATAATTAAGATAATAACTAATATAATTTCTTAACTTCTTTATTAATTATAAAATATAAAAGTTCTAGACTTTATAAATTATATAGTTTAGACTTAAATAATATTTCTTATTATATATCTTCTTAAATATATTCTTAAATATAATATCTAATATTATTAATCTTGAGAGACCGGTAACTAAATTATATTAAAAAAAACTATTTTTAAATTAGAAAAGTACTTTAAGTTTTATTAATATATTTAAAAAAGATTCTTTTAAATTTATATTTATAAATCTTAAAATATAATAAAAATAGAAATCTTAATAATAATTAAATATAAATCTCTTTTTTATATTTAAAAAAATAAATATTTTTACTATTATCTAGATATTATTTAATTTATTATCTTTAATAATATTAATAAATATATTTTTTAAAAGTTAAAATAATATATTAGAAATAATATTCTTTTTATTTATAATATAGTATATATCTAGATTATATTAAGAAAGATATTAAGAAATTATAATTAAATATATATTTATATAATTTAAATTAGATATATTAAATAAACTATTTTTATAAATACTCTTTATTATAATATAGTTAATAAAGATAACTATTTAATAAAATAAAGATTATATTTATTACTTTAAATTATTTATAAATATATAAAAGATATACTATCTTTAATTTTATTAAATAATAATTTTATTTTATTAAACTAAATAGTTTATTTAGAAAAAATATTAATTAAATTAATATTAAGATTAGTTTTAAGAAATCTATTAATATTTTATCTTTTTTAATATAAAAGATTACAATTTTAAATCTCTATTCTTTTAATTTATCGATTTTAATAAATAGTTTATAATTTAAATCGAAGTAAATTAGGAATTTCTTAGAGAAGAGATAAGTTTTTATAACCTCGAATATCTTAAACTCGATTATAATAAACTTTTATAAAATATATATATAATAACTTTTTTTTCTCTAATTTATTATATTTTTATTTTTAGTTTTAATTAGAAATTTTATTTTATATTATTATAAAGATTCTATTATTTTAATATAATAAAAAATAAATTATTAAAGATATTTTATAAAATCTAGAAAATATTCTAGATATTATAAAGTAGATAAGAATTAAATATATTTAATTATTATAATCTATTTCGAAGTTATTAATATTCCGAGATTATTAACTTGATATTTAAATAGAATTATTAAAAGATAGATAATAAAGGATTTTTCGATTAATAAAGTTAAGTTTATTTTCTAGAAAAGAGTAAATATTTAATATAAATATTATAAGTAGTTATTAACTATCTTTAAGAAAATTATTATATTATTAATAAATATATATATAAAGTCTTTAAAACTTTTTAATTTAATATCAAGAACTTACTAAATATATATTAAAGAATTTTTAAACTTTATTAAAATAACTTTTAATCTTTTTTAATTCTAATAACTAACTATTATAAATTTCTTTTTATTAGATTTTATAATAAAGAATTAGTAAAAGAAAGTTAATATATTTATAATAGTAATAAAGATAATATTTTATAAAACTTCGATAATATTTATTTATAATAGTATAAAATATATATTATATAAAACTATTTATATTTTCTATTTATTCTTAATATTTCTCTAGATTATAAAGACTAAATATCTAAATAATATTAAGTTATAAATCTATTCTATTTAATTTATTTTATAAAATTTATTAAAGATTATATTAATAACCTCGCGATCTTTAATTCTAATTAAATATATTTTAATTATAAACTTTTCTTTTTATTAATTATTAATAAAGAGAATAATTATATATTCTTTTTAAAATAGATCTATTAAATTATAATCTTCTTAATATAATTAGAATTTATTGATTAATATTAGAATCTTCGAAATTAAATTAAAATCTATATTATAAATATATATACTATTTAATATAATTATCTTTAAAATATTTTCGGACTTAGATATCTTTATAATTAGTATAATATATTTTTATATATAGTTTTTATAAACTATTTAATATAATAATATTCTAAAAGACTTTATTTTATTTATTATATTTAGAGTTTTAATAAAAAAATATTCGTTCTTATTAAAATTAATAATAATACTAAGTTTTACTTTTATAAATATAGTAATATTCTCGAATATATTATTAATAAAAAGTATATAATCTCTATATATAATAATAATAAATTTAGTTTTAAATAATATATTTTTAAAGAAATAGTTCTAGTTTTTAAATAATAAAATATATTATATAAAAAGAGATTATTATAAATTTAGATAAGATAATTTTTTAATAAATAAATAGTCTACAAACTTATATTTATATAAGAATCTTAAGATTATTATAAAATATAAATAATATATAGTATTTTATTATATTAAGAATTATTTTATAAAGTATAAGAAATTTATTTCTTAAAAAAATATTTAGACTTTATAAGTTTTTAAGATTTTTCTTTAGTTATATTTAAATTATAAACTTTATTAAATATTACTTTTTATTTATTATATTTTAAAGAAAAATTTTAAATATTACTTTTTTTTATAACTTGAATATTTCTTTAATATTTTTATAAATCTTAATAATAAAGTAAGATTTAACTTAATCTTTATTTATTAATAATTAAGAGTATCTATTATTTATATAAATCTTTAAATCTAATCTACTTAATATTATATATATATATATAATTATATATATATATTTTTAAATAATTTTTATAATTTTTAATATTTCTATAATAGAAATATCGAGAATAAATATAATAAATATATAATATACTAATTAAAACTTTATAATATTTAAAATACTTTTAAATTTTTTTTTAAAATTAAAACTTATATATATCTAAGTATTTAAAGTCCGATAAATATTAAGTTAAAATTCTTTTTAAATATTAGTTAATATATTAGTTAATATTATTAGTACTTTTTATAAGTTTATATATATTGATATAATATATATAAGAAAAATATATAATATAAAATTATAATTATTAGAGAAAATATAATAATAAAATTTATTTCTTAAAATAAAAACTATATTATATTTATAATAAGTCTTTTTAATTATTTTTATAACTTTATCTTCTAATAAAAATAATACTAATTTTAATAAATTCAATAAATCCGGATTTTAATTCTCTTTATAATAGAATTCTTTAATAATAATATAACTATCTTTCTTTAATTTATTATTATAAATAAATTTAAACTTTTTAATAATATTATAATAATTATCTTCTAAATAGTTTATATTATTAAATTTATAGAATCTTCGATAAGTTTATTTATTACTTTCTAATAAATTTTTTTTATAAAAGAGTCTCTCTTTTATTTATTTACTATATTCTATTTATTAAAAGTTTATATATTTAATTATAATCTATAATCGAGGTCTCGAGAGAGGGGATAATAATATTATTTTTATAAGAGAACTTTTATATATATTAGTACTATTTTAAAGAAGATTTTAAATAAAATATCTTTTTAATAAAATAAAGTATAAATAGAAAATAAAACAAAAAGATTAGAAGAATAGTTTATATTTATCTTTTTTATTAGAATTACTTTAAATCTAATTATAATATATAAGTTAATAAAGAATATAATTTATTAAAACTCTAAGTTAAACTCTAAAAATATTCTAGAAAATATATTTTTTTAAAGTTAAAAACTTTATAAAATCTAAAAATAATTAATTCTTTATTAATATATTAATATATAATTATAATTAAAAATCGAGATTATTATAAATAATAATATTTTATTATAATAGATTATCTATATTAATAATATATATATATTTTATTATAGTAATTATAAAAGACTAGATACTTTAATTATTATATATATTATTAATAAAGTATTTCTTAATATATAACTTTTTAAGAATTTCGAAAATAGAATCTTTAAACTATTTAATTAAAAGTTAATATTATTATTTAATACTATTTAATATATATATTAGACTATGTTTTATTAATAAATTTAACTTTTTTATATATTATAATAAAGTTTCTCTTTATAAATATATATATAGATTATTATATATAATAAATACTTTTATCTCTAATATATATTTTTTTATTTAGTTTATAAAAAGATAGATATTTCTTTATATTATATTCTTTTTTATAATTATATAATCCTCTTTTCTATAATTAGAAAAGAGATTTAATACGAAGAAATTAATATTCTATAAATACTATTTTAAATTTATATAATTAGAGTCTAGTATATAATTAGATTTTAAAATTAGATTTAGTAAAATACTAATATCGATATTATTTTATTACTAGTTTTAATTATATATATTTAATATATTATTAAATATAATTTTAATATCTTTTATTATAAATATAAAAATATTTTTAAAAGTTATATTTATATTAGAATTATTAAAGAATATACTAAATATTATATTATAAAGAATTTCTTTTATAATTTATATAGTTTATATATTATAAAAATCTTTATTTAATTCTCTAATATTCTCGAATTATTAAATTTAAAGTTATATAACTTTTTAAAAAACTCTTTAAAAAGAAACTAAGAAGAAGTTTTTTCTAGTTATTAAATTGAATTTCTTTAATATAATAATAAAACTAATCTTTAAAATTAATTACTTTAATAATATTAATAAAAGTTCTAATAATTATAAATATCTTAAAGATATAGTAGATTCGATATTTTTAATAAATAAAGTAGTTAATTATAATATAGATAATATAAAGTATTTACTAATAATATATCTAATAATAATCTTAGTTTCGTTTATAATATTTATAATATATTTATAATTTATTTAATAAAGGTAATTTAAATAATAAATAGTTTAAATAATAAGAAAGTTATAAAAAGATAAAGTAGAAGATAATTTATTTATAAATATTAAATAGAGATAATAAATAAAATTAATAGTTTTCTAGATTTTAAAGAAAAGAGTTTATAAATATATAATAAAAGTATTTTAAATAAATATAATAGTGAACTTAGGTTCTAGAGAAATAGTATTATATAATTTATAATATATAATAATCAATAACTAAATATTATTATTATTTAATAGAAATAAGATTTTTATAAAAAATAAAGTTCTTATTTTACTAACTACTAGTTTAAATATACTAGTATATAGTTATATAATAAACTAACTAAAGTATAATAATATAATAAACTAATTAGTATATAATTATATAATAAACTATATTTATAATATTTTATTTATACTTTCTTGTATTATTAATTTTTAATTAAATTTATTTAAAAATATTATTTTAAATAATTTTTATAATTATAATTTATTATTATAATTATTAACTTTAAAATTACTTTTTATTTTATTTAATAATATTAATTTAAAGTTAAATTCTATTAATTATTTTCTTTTAAAAATTTTTTATAAATTTTTTATTTTTATTTTTATTATTATTTTTATTATAATTATTTTTTATAATTATATTATTATTATAATTTTAAATAAAATTTCATCTAATATAAAATTATAATAAATAGTTAATATTAATAATAGATCTCGATATATTAATATAATATATAAAATAATAATAATATTTAAAATATTATAAATTTTATCTTTTAAATTATATAAAAATAATTAAATTATAAAATACTAATAATTAATAAATTTAATAATATTATTAAAAGTTTATTATTAAAAATAGTTATATTGAAAATTAATAATTATAATAGTAAATAATAAATTATAATTAAAGTTAATTAGTTAAATTAAATATAAACTTTTATATATTAAAAAAATATTATTTATTTATATAGATCTTCGTTTTTATTATATTTTTTATTAGTTTACTAGTTTATTAAATTATTAGAATTTTATTAAATTATTAAATTATTAAATAATATTATATAATTCTTTATTTAAAGTTTTATTAATTATCTTATAATCTAAATTTAAAGTTTTTAAACTTTATAAATTATAATAATAGATTTAGTTTTAAAAAAGTTTATTATATTCTATTTATATTATAATATTTATAAATATAAAATTATTTATTTAAATTAATTAATAGTTTTATAATATATTAATATTATATAAATTATATTCTTTTTAATTCTTTAAATATTTTTTATATAATATATTTTAATAATATTTTAATTTATTTTAAAAATCTATTTAAATATTAAATTTATATTAAATTTATTTTATAATAACTTTAAAACACTATATTATAAACTAACTTTAAAAAATATAAATTTAATATTATTTATATTAAATATTTAGAATTTATTATCTTAATTAATAATATAAAAGTAGATTTTAAAAAAGTAATTATAATATAATAATAGATTTATCTAATAATAATAAAAAGTATATAATTATTTCTTAGATTTTATAATTTTTATAAATATTTTATTTATAATTTTAATATTATTATTAAGTTTTTAATTAAATTAATAAAAGTTAATATTTCTTTTTATTTTAATAAAAATTATTAATTAGTTTTTAATATTTTTAA
>LNKV01000145.1:15658-28712 GCA_001465935.1 Clarireedia homoeocarpa
TTTAATTATTAATTTTAAAAATAATATAATATAATTATATTTTATAATATATTATTATATTAATAATAAAATAGTTTATTATAATATTAATTATCTTTTTAAAAGTATATATAATTTATTTTAATTTATTACTTCTTAATTTTAATTTTAAGAAATAATTAAAAAATTAAAAAAAAATTAATTTTTTTTTAAATAATTATATAATAAATAAAAAGTAAAAGAAAATAAAGAAATAATAATTAATTTTAATTATATTAATATAATATAATAAATTAAATCTATTTTTCAAATATTAAAATATTAAATTTAAATATTATAATTTCGATTATATAATAATTTAAAGATTATAAATTTAAAAAATAATTATTTTATTTTATTAAATATAAATAATAAACTTTTTAAAGTAATTATATTAAAATAATAAAAATTAATATCTTTAATAAAATCTTAAATAAAAATTATATAATATTTTATTAAATCTTATTTATTTTATTTAATAGAAAATAATAAAATTAATAAAATAGTAAAGAATAAAAATTTATATAAAAAAATAATTTTCTTTAATATATAAAGTTTTATATTTAATTTAATAAATTAAATTTAATTATTATTTATTATCTATTATTATAAATTATTAATTCTTTATATAATTATTATTAATAATAAACTTTATAATATTATTATATAATAATCAAGATTTTAATTATTTTTATATAATTTAGAAAATAAATATTTATAATATTAAATCGGTTTAATAATTAATTTAAATATAAATTATTAATATTATTAATTATATTATCAGATCTAATATATAAACTTATTCTAAGTTTATATAATCTCGTCGATATAAATACAAAGAAATAAATATAGATTATATATAAGCTGCGAACCTACCCACCGGGTAGATAAAGTGCCCGCCGGGTCGGGACACCTATAGGTGGGCTATGATGACTAATAGGTACTCGGTGGGTGCGTTAAAGGGTATATTGACTAACTACTTGTTGTCACGGACCTTATTCTGGCTTGTGCCACCCATGATTGGGTGGCTGGGTGGGTTGAAGAGCTGGAAATACCCACTCAGGGGTACCCCTTTCGCAGCCTAATCATACAACAGCTCAGTAATTAACGTGTTCTATGATCCTATTCTCGTGTGTCTAAGTCTATTCTATATCCTCTCTCTACGTACTATAGTCAAATACCAATCAATCAGCTCATTCTTTCTTGATTCCTCGTAGTTCCAAAACGATCAGCTATATAAGCAGGCAGTCTCCTTCAAAGTACCTGAGCAGCATTTCGTTGATTCAAACAATTTTCGGTTCCTCTTCAAGGCTACGCAACGTTCATCTGCTTGTGCGCTCCCTCTAGTTCATGCTATTACAGAATGAACCCGTTGGATACACGTAGACCTACTTCGGACCCTACGTCCACAAATGCAGAGTATTGGAAAACGCAAGATCCCTATATCTTCCAGCCTGCTCATTGGTTTTTTAAAGATTTTGCAGGTAGAAACCCCACGCAGCCGCATTCAGTTTCCCTGAACTTGGATGACCAAAGAGTTGGTAGCGAGTCCAATCCTGTCTCTAGTCATGGACGCATCTTCCGCTTCAACGACAACCTGGGATTTATACTTGTTCAGTTTATGCGACCACAAGTATGGCGCGTGCGATTCCAGAGTACGAACAAATTACCCACTGATTTTGGCGACTACAACACTAGAACCATTGTTAAAGACACACTCACGAGGACTATCGAGGTTCTGGACACTGCCGAACAAATATCATGGCACGTGGAACTGAAGGAACCAAATGACAAGTATTATGTTCTCCAATCAGTTTTAGAATCGACAACAAAAGAAAATTCGTATCGGAAGGTTTTGGTTCAACTCTGGATTCATCGTGACCCGTTCAAGATCACTGCCATCCGGGCAATCAAAGCTGAAGGTGCTTACACGCAGATTCCAGTTTTCCTTCCTGCAGTAGCAACAGATCCAGTATTAGCAAAGGATATATCGATTGAAGCGCCTCCAGGTTCACGAATTGCAATCATCTGGCAAACGAAGGATCGTCCTTTGCAGTGGCTAGGGGATACTGCGACTGTTCTGGCTGTGGAGAAGCCGCTCAACGCCAAGTACACGGGATTTGGAGAACAAGGCGGACGCACAATGTTCAAAGACAAAGTTTGCATGAACTATTTCAGTGAGTGGTGTCTAACTAGAGCATTGTCGTGACGAGCTGACTTGTCTGGACCAGATTTTGACAATATGCGCTATAATAATGTTTATGGTGATGGACCTTATTCAGAAAGCGAACCGCTTTACCACTCTGAGCCGTACTGGATAGAGATGAATGCACATCCGGGGGCACAATCTCAACTGGCTACATTTATTGACAACTATTCCGATGTCAAAGTGGATCTTGGCTTAGCTGATTCCACGCAGATTCGTGTTGCCACCAGATTCAACAGTTTTCAGTGCATTCTCATTGCTGGTGACGATGTTGCACAGGTCATTCGTTCATACACCTCACTCATTGGTAGACCACAGCTAAAGCCGCGCTTCGTGCTTGGTTACCACCAAGGATGTTACGGGTACGATACTAGGGCGAAAGTACAAGATGTGGTAGACAAACATAGAGCATATCAGATCCCCTTGGATGGAATGCACATTGATGTTGATATCCAGCGTGCTTATCGTACCTTCACTATCGATACTGCTGATGATAAATTCCCAAACCCAGACGAAATGTTTAACAGACTTAGACACCAAGGCGTGAAATGTAGTACAAATATCACACCAGTCGTCAGTTGTCGTCCTAACCCCGATAAACCATACACGACATTGGATCAAGGTTTGAAAAATAACTACTTTGTCCTTGATCTTCGCGACATTGACCCTTCGGCTCCCACGGCCGAGCAGCAAGTTTCGCTCAATTTTGGCGGAGGAAATCGCTACTTCAAAAATCCAAACTCAAACGACCATCTCCCAAAGTATAACCCCCCGGATGATTATAAGCTTCGAGACTTCTTCAATACTGGTAAACCATTCCGTGGTGGGGTTGACTATGGTGACAATAGGGGCACTCCTGGTCACTATCCAAACCTAAATCGTAAAGAGGTCCGGATATGGTGGGGAAAGCAATACGAATATCTCTTTTCTATGGGACTTGAATTTGTTTGGCAAGATATGACTTCGCCTTGTATGGCGGAAGGTTTCGGTGATATGAAATCGCAAGGAATCCTTCCTTTTTTTTTTCTTACAGTTGATGCTAACATGGGTAAAAAGATGGCCATTCCGATTACTTCTTGATTCAGATGGGTGGAGCGGAGACCCTAATGCTGCTGAGAAGAAGAAAGCAATTGAGATCTGGTCGTTGTACAGTTACAACCTTCACAAGGCGACGTTTCACGGCCTGCAAAATCTACCTACGCGCAAAGGCAAGCGGAATTTCATCATTGGCCGCGGTAGTTTCGCTGGCGCCCAGCGTTTTGCTGGACTTTGGACAGGTGATAATGCTTCCACCTGGGAATTTCTCAATATATCGGTAGCGCAAGTGCTTTCTCTTGGCCTTGCTGGTGTGACAATCGCTGGGGCGGATGTTGGAGGTTTCGAGCCTGTCGAAGGTGAACAATGGGCCGACCCGGAGCTCTTGATCCGGTGGTATTGTGCGTACAGTTTGCTTCCTTGGTTCAGGAATCACTACTCGGCCAAGAAAAATAAGAAGCTATTTCAGGAGCCGTACGCATATCGAGAGTTACAAGATACACCCGCCTGGCAGCACGTGCCCGAAAAAGACCACAATATGTATTATTCTGTATTGCCAATTTGCCGTTACATGGTGCAGTTGAGATACAGTCTGCTCCAGCTGCTCTATGATGCCATGTTTGAGGACATGATCAGTGGTCTGCCAATTGCCCGCTCCATGATTATCACCGACCCCTTAGATTCATCGCTGTATCAAGCCAATCAAGCGTACACTGGAAGCCAGTATTTGGTCCGTAATGACCTGCTCATTGCACCACAGCTATACAAGCAATCTGAGCACTCACGTCGCAAACTTTATCTGCCCGCCCCGGATGGTTGGTATCCCATGAATCTCCGACCCGGAACAACCTTGGGTGGCATATTTGCTGAACGTCTCAACCCAAAAGTCAGTGGTGGCACGTATGTCTACTTCGACTGCCATATTTCTCCCAACGAAGAGCAGCTCCCGTACGTGACTCCTATGTACATCCGTGAAGGCGCCATAATTCCACAAATTGGAGTTCGCGAGAGCGTCATTGACCGCACCCGGGACGACAAGAATGCACCGCCAAACCAAATCACAATCAACGTGTATCCCGGAAAGAACAACACGTACGATATGTACCTCGACGATGGTGTATCACTGGAGAGTGCGCCTGGTAAAGACTATCTATCCTCTCTAAGCACGGGGCCGCAGGGGTTAGTCGATGCATACGGTAGTGATCCTGAGGCCAATAGTATCTTTCGACATGTCAAATTTGAGCAGACAACTACAAGGCAGTTCGCCGAGGATCAGCTGCGAGATACACGACGACTCACGGTCAGCACGCCCTGGGCCCGGTACACGGACGAGAAGGTCAAGAAGGATGTCGGGCCGGAGTATCGAATTGTATTTTGGCACTCATCGAGATGGCCAGCGGCAGAGATGGACCTGAACGCTGTGATGGTGAATGCTAATCCTAAGGTTCGCCATGAATTGGATAATGCCATCAGAGCAACTGTGGTGTGGGTGCCAGTTGATGCGAACGTGAGTGCCACGATAGAGGTCAGCTACCCTGTTAATTACCACTAAACGGTTTCATTCTTTGAATAGTTTAATCTCAGTGCTTGTATATATTAGCTGCTTTTTAGATTTATTTTCTTTCTTTCTACGCTAGGAAAATATCTTTATTAAAAATATTTATTTTATTTCTATTCTTTTATTTAATTGATATTTTTAAATAAAAGTTTTATAATATATATAATTTATAAAATATAATATTAAAAGTAGAATTTAATAAATAATTAAAAAATATAATTAATTTTTATTTAATTAAGAAGTTTTTATAATTATAATAAAAAATTATATTTAATATAATTAATATAATTAAAGTAAATAAAGAAATTATATTATATTATAATAATTAATAATATTATATAATAAAAATAAAATTTTTATTATTTTTAATTAATTTTTTTTATTAAAGATATTAGAAATATATTAAGTTCTTTAAATATAATCGAGATTTATTTTTAACTTTAAAAGTTATTTTAATATTTATTAATAAATTGATTAATTAAATATTTTAATTAAAAATATAATAATTAAAAAAATTATAATCTATTTAATATATTAGAATTAAACTATTTATATTATAAAATATATTTATTTTAATAAAATTTATAAAATTAAATAAAAAGAAGTTATTAAATTTAATTTTTTTAAAATATTAATTTTATTTTTAAATAATTATTTAAAATATTCTTTAATTTTATTAATTATATTATTATTTCTTTAAATTATTTTTTATTTAAAATTCTTTATTTTTTTATATAAATTTTAGTTCTATTTTATATTCTTTATAATAATAAATTAATAATTAATAATTAAAATTTAAAAATTTTAAATTTAAAAAATAATTAATAATAATTAATAAATATTAACTTTTATATTTAAAATATATAATAAAATAAAGTTTAAATATTTTAAGTTTTAATATAAAAATCAAAAAGTTTATAAATAAAATAATATAAAAGAAATTAAAAATATTTTTAATAAAATTTTAAATAAATAAAATATTTAAAATAATAAAAAAAAGAATTTAATTAATTTATTATTTTAATAAGAAATTATATTTAAATTATATATAATTAATCTATTATTTAAATAAAATATTAATTATTATATATATATAATTAATTAAAATTATAAACTTTTTTTAATATTTTTTTAAAAAAAATCTAATTATTTAAAAATTAATTTTATAATATATAAAAAATAAATCTTTAAATTAATTATTAATAACTTATTATTTTAATATTTTAATTTATATATATAACTTTTATTTATATAAATTATAATATAAATCTTAAATTATAATTAGTTATAAATATTTTTTTATTATTATTAAATAATAAAGTAATTATAAAAATTTAAATATTAATTTTATTAAAAAATTAATAATATTTAAAATTAAAAGTATAATTAATAATATAATAAATAATATAATAAATAATATAGAAAATTATAAATCCAGTTGCTAGAATACGAGATTCTATATTCATTGCTTTATCTCTATCAGCTAGAGAAGGGAGTGAAGTCGACAACTAGTCGTGTGAGATTGAAAGCGAATAGGATCAACGCCTTGCTTGGGGGGAAGCATCCTAGGCTATTCTATATCTAACTAAGCGTTGTGATTACAAAAGATAAACAGAAGAGAGACTGTCAGTATAGTGCAAAAAGCCGGGAGGAAGACAAATAAAAGAAAATATAATACTATAACCGAAGTACTATTAGCCAAAAGAGCAGTAGTGATAGACGAAGGGGGTAGTGAGATTGATACGATAATAGGGGTAGAGGTATCGGCTGGAGTATCCAGTAATAGTATAACTACAAGGGCGAGAGCAAGTAAAAATAATATAGTTTAGATATCTTCTACTTGGTATATTTGTACTTGAAATCTCTACTCTTAACTCAATTAATATTAATATTTATTCTTATTTCTGGATGGCTTCACTATTGTCTAATTAGGAAATCATGATTTGGTATATACACTTATATATATAAGCCGCTAGTCTCCTATAGCTGTATAGGAGACTGACCTTCCTATAGCAATACGGGAAGGTTCCCATAGCAATATAGGAATCAGTATAGTTATATGGGATAGCGTGAAGCTATTTGGGATATCCTATATTGCTACACCTCCTATAGTACTATAGGAACCTCCCATAGCACTATGGGAACTTCCCATAGTGCTATCGGAACCTCCTATAGCGCTATAGTAAATGAAGCAATATGGGAGGTTCCAGATAACTTCTTCTTGCACAAAAAGACATGGCCCAAAACGGCTAAAGGTAATCGGAATAGCTACAGTTTTGGAACAATTTGCGACCACCATGTCGTTCTTGCCCATCTGGCGGACATGGGAGATGTCGAGGCTAAAGAGGTGGCCACGGACATGCAGCGCAGTTTCCAAAACATCAAGCTCTGACTTGTGGTGGGCATATGTGGTATTATTCCCGAAATTGGAAAGTTTCAGGCCGTATTGGGGGACGTAGTCATAAGCAGCGAGGTCATCCAGTATACGCGAGGGAAGGAGTATTCTTCCGGTTTCCAGAGCAAAAACATGTTGCAAAAGGCTTCCGACACTATGCTCCGGGGATTCAAACGACTTCTCACACCTCAACCTTGGAATTTCTTTTGCCACCAAGTTAATTTAAATTTACGCTTGTTGATGGGGCACGAATCCATCTTATCCCAGGCTTTCGAGTATCCTGGCCGTGCCACTGACTTTTTGTACAATTCGGAATATATCCACAACCGTCGAAATCGAGTGTGCACAAATTGTGATCCGGAGGATTATTGTGAAGAGGCTTCCACTTCTCTATGCGAGGAAATCGGTTGTTCCCAAGAGGAACTCATTCTTGGAAGGCCTATACGGGAGATTGTTGATACCGAGGCAAGTGGTTCATTGAACCATGAGCCTTCATTCTTTCCACGAATCTACCATGGAAAAGTGGCTTCCGGCAACAAGGTGAGGTCCTATGAGACCATGAAATGGTCTGATGTTAACCACTGATCTATGTATGTAGTTCCTGTGCCTGAGCCAAGCTGGCTGGACATATTTTCATGGCTCACATCTAAGAATGAGAATCTTGATTTTGTCCCTCTCCAGAATGATCTTTTACTGCAAATGCAGGATGGTGCTGGCGAGTGGTTTCTTCAAACAGACGAGTTCACCAAATGGCTTACCTCAGAAGCTGGGTTGCTTTACTGCCATGGTATACGTAAGTCGTGAGCTCTAATTGCGGTTTCATTTCTGACGGTTGTAGGCGGTTGTGGGAAGACATCGCTGATGCAAGTGCTTTTCCCTATCCCTGTGACATCTGTGGGTTCTCTGACAACCGTTAAGGAGCGTTGTTGTCAATTATCTCCAGTCCTTTCGTAAGCAACAGCATCCGAGCATAGTGATTTACCACTACGTGCAGGCGAAGCCTGCTCACTCTTGCGACCTTCGTTTTGCAGCATTAATAGCACAGGCGGTTCAGTATCGCCGTCAGAGTTCGCCTACCCTGAAAGAACTCTATCTCCGATGTCAGGTTTCTGGCTCGCAACCCCCTGATCGTGAGCTTGTAAACATGTTACTGACTGAAGTGTCAGAGTTCGGAAGTGTTTATATTATAATTGACGGACTCGATGAAATGGATGATCAAACACGAGTTTATTTTGTGAAGAAAGTGTGCAAGTTAGGCGAAAGGCGCAGAGGCGTTCGTTTTTTGTTCACATTTTATATGGAATGTCCACAAGTTAGCCCGTTATCCAAAGCTAGTCTCTGTGAAATTCAAACACGAGCCAATGACTTGAAGAAATTCATCAGCGCTCAGATGGATGAGAGAGTATCCATATGCGACTTGATTGAAGAAGAAGAGCCTCAGGTCAAGGAAAAGCTTTTGGATGCCTTGTTTGAAAAGGCCGATGGCCTTTGGGCATTTCTTCGGGCACAACACCATCTTGAACTGATAGACGGGACCAAACCCAAAACTCTCTATGATCTAGAATGTTTTATTGAGAGTTTATCTCCAAATATCCATGATATCTATAAAGGCTTATGGGATCAAATTCTCAACGATGATTCGAACAAGGATCTCGCTCGAGAGGTCCTCCTATGGCTAGCATGCTCACCTCATAATTTATCGATCAGGCTCATTCAACACGTGGAGGCATTATCTAGAGGTATTGAAATCGCAAGCGGGTCCCACTCGCTGGTGCCAAAGAAACATCTTGTTTCGCCTTGTAGGGGATTAGTTTGGCTAGGCAAGGCAAGTAACAGCGTCGGTTTCAACCACCCAACGGTGCGGTCATTCGTCTTGGATCAGCTCGACTCTCTAGGTTTCGAAAATCCGCACCAGACTATTGCTTTCAAGTGCCTCCACTATCTGGACACTACTTTAACTCATCGTATTAGTGCCGCCGGCAACATAGACGGTCAACAGCAATTCGAAGCAGATATGCTTCAAGAAATCATGGGAAAATCGCCTCTCACATCCTACACCATCAAAAATTTCTCCACTCACGCTCAGCAAGCTTCTTATACAGACCTAATTGATGAATTTAACCGAGTCTTCAGCTCGAAGTCTCGAATCAACATAATAGGAATGCTGTATATGTGGCATTTCATTCCAGAAGATGACCGCGAGAAGTTTAAATGGCGGCAAATTTCCATAATACACCTAGTAACAGCAATGGGACTTCCAAAGTTGCTAGAAAAAGCACTTGAAGATGGCGTTTCGATCGAGGAAGACGAAGGATACACTGCTCTTCACTGGAGCATTCTAAGCCGGAATCCAATGATGATTAGGCTGCGACTTTAACCCAGTGGGTGGGTGGATACCTAGTGGGTGGGTTGACCTATGGGTGGGTTGGACATACTGATAGGTAACCCACTGAGTGGGTTATCACGTGATATAACCTATCCACTATCCAGTAGGTTACCTATATATAAATATATATAATATATATAAATACTAATTTCTATAGCTTTATGAATATACTAATACTAACAGCGATTTAACTTGCTTACTTTATTTTTATGAAAATCACGTGCAGGTTTTGAGAAATCACGTATGGGTTCTTGGCAACCTATGGGTAATCCATGGGTTACCCATGGGTGGGTTGAAAAGTCCAAAAACCCACCAATGGGTACCCACGCCGCAGCCTAATGGTGATCGAGAAGGTTGTTCTCCATGGGGCGTTGCTGACGCGTCAAGACAAATTTGGGCATACGACGCTGCATTGGGCACTTGGTGATAACTTTCTTTCGGCGGGGTTCTTTTACAACGACGTCGTTGCGACAGAATCAGGCCAATTCTCCAGTAGCGCGAGCTTTCGCCTTACACCCCGATTTGCCCAGGCCAAAAGGATGTGGATGTACGGAATACGACTTCGGACTGACCGTGAATGCTTGGAACTGCTTATCAGTCTACATCCAGAAGCCGACCTGCAGAACATGGGTGCCAAACTAATCGTTTTAGCTACCAAAAAACATCTAGGAAGCATTGTAACGATGCTACTCCGAAAAGGGGTGCCTCCTCCAGCTGGAGCCCTTTTGGAAGTGTTGTTAGGCTTTAGCCACATAATAACATTCTCGAACGTAGTGCTGCAGGACCGCTCTCAGGGTTTCATGGGCTTCGTTGTACAGATCAAGGAATCCGAGTGGCGTCAAATTTCTCTAGAAGCAGAGAACATCTTCACAGACGACCAATGGCTGTGTCAACTGATCACTGACGAGACTGTGCACGAACGAGGGTCGCGAAACAGATCTGTCTTATCTCTTGCAGCTGAAAGAGGCTTCTTCAATGTATGCAAGGAATTAATCGCACAAGGAGCAGTGGTTGATGACTGCGACCTTGATGGCTGGAGTCCGTTAATGTGGGCCGTCGTGAGTCCGAAACCAGAAAAGATGTTCGTTGACAATTGCGTGATCCAAGATCGAGCACAGGCATATATCGGTGTAATTGTTGAGGTCGAAGGGCTTTGGCACCCGGACGAAGGGATTTACGCTGCTTCAGGACGTGATCTTCAAGCTACTCAAAAAGCAGATATAGTTGAGCTGTTTCTCAGTCATGGAGCTGATCCCTGGGCTAGGAACAAACAAGGGGCTTCTGTGTGTGACAAGGCACGTTGGGATCGTCTACCGGGCGTACTCGAGGTATTGCAACAGTATATCAGAGTTTGGACCCAGGCATACTACCAGTCTCTTCCTGGATATCCCCCTTTGTCGGCAGAAGATTTTGAACAAGGTCTATCTAGCCTACCAGCTCACGGCCAATATATGCGAAGGACGCCAAGCACAAGCCTGCCGAGGGCGGGTCACTCAGATCGGCCGCGAAGCAGTCCGAGTGAGCAATATCCCGACCAAGGAGCCATTGAAGCGGGAAACATCATCGCAAGTCATAGAAGCCAACTTATACTTGCTGGGGACAGATTTAAAAATATCATGGTCGCAGATAGGGCGCAATGTCTTATACATTCACCGGCGGACAATGCCAATTTGAACCTACCAAAAGATATATACAAAACGATTCTTTCGCTTATCCAGGTACGTATCGAGAACGTTGTAGTTCAGGATAGAGCCCAAGTCATGATCGGTCTATCAGTGCATGACTCTGCTGCTCCGGCGCGGAGGGGTCCGTTGGGAACGACATTCCTTACAGAAATCAATGAGCCAGAAGACTATAATAGGGATTGATTGTGAGTGGGCGTGCACATGGTTTAGATAAAGTAAGCTAAATAACTATATCATCAATAAACTCCCAACCCCCAAGATTCACGACCATGTGATCTGTGACTCGATCGATCACGATACCCCCAAAAATGATTCTCAAGTGCATCAAATTCTTCAGTCCTTCGGAGCAGGAGCAGCCTCAGGATCATTTGACAATAGAGCTTCAATCTCAGCACCCCTTCTTCTCCTCTCCTCTAACGAAACCTCTTCTTTGGGGGATCTCGACCAACCAAGTCCCAATTCAGGATACTGAAGCGGGATCTCGCCTGACTTGGGTAAGATATCCAAATAAATAGGCCATGGTTTGCCCAACCACCCTGCACGATTGTCGTGGTCTTGACGTTGATTTGCTGTCAGAGGATGAACGAGAACGCTAGATTCGACATCAGATATATGAATATATGACCTCCTCCAGCAAAACTAACCTTAGATTTCCCCTATTAGAAGCCAGATAGAAATAAACATCCGAAAAGGAAGAGTCCGGAACCCAAACTACAGCATAAACTTATCAGCTCCAACTTTTCAGGGACCACTTCAAGAACACTAACTTTCATAACTCCCAGCAGGATGTGGTCCCATAGGTGATTTATTGACTCGGAACAAAGGGACAGCAACGAATGCACCTAGGCAAAGCATCAGAGAACTTTCTTGTGGTCGATCAAAGTAAGTATACCATCACGGCGCAGCCTCAAAACAGCATCACGAAGAGACAGAGCTGCTGCAGTCTCAACTGGTGATTGAAGCAAGAAATAGATGTGGAAATGCCATTCTCGGGTTCGGCTTTCGACCACCGTTTGTAGATCATGTTGCGGGGTCGGCACGGCTGCGTCGTGATCGTGTGAGACTTTGGTCATATTGAGGTAATAGACTAAGAGTTTCTAGACTGGATGCTTCTTGTGCTGTTGAATGTGTGTGGTGTTAGGAAGGGGAATAGAACAGAGTCCAGTAGATAAAACGAGTACGATTATTATAGCAGCACTTTGGTAAGGTATGAACGGATATTAAAAACGCCGGCGCTAATAAGCGAGGTAATTAATTAAATATATATATACTTTATAATACCTACTACTTTTTTATTAATTTAATACCGGCCTAATTAATTATATAAAAGTATTATATTATTTATTTTTATTATATTTTTCTATATTATTTTAAATATAAATATTCTTTTAAATTTATTATATAATATAATTTATTAGATTATATATATATATATAATATATTATTAATATTTTAATTATATTAAATTAATTAAATAAATAAAAATTAAAAATAAATAATAAATAATAATAAAATAATAAATATTTAAATTTTTAATTTTTAAAGTTTATATTTATAATAATAATTTATTTAATAAAATTATATAAAAATTATAATAATATATTATAAAAATAAAATTATATTATTCTTAAAATTAATAATTAAAAAATTAAAAAAATCGAAAAATTTTAAGAATATATATATATATAATAATTATATAAATTATATATTTAAAATATATATATATATTAAATATATTTAAAAATCTATTTTATTATTAAAAATAGTATCT
>LNKV01000146.1:13230-26814 GCA_001465935.1 Clarireedia homoeocarpa
CCGACCTACTATAGTCTTAGACTCACACAGGTCGTTAAAATGAATAAACAAACAATAATTCTAATAAAAGTAATATCAAGGACAATATAATAATTATATTAAAATACTTTTAAATTTAATATTTTTAGATTTAAAAATTAGTTATTTACTCTAATAATATTAAAGATAATATTAAATTTAAATCTTTAATTTAACTTTTAATAAAATAATATTAAAGATTAGAAATCGATTTTTAAACTTTTTATTAATTTAATAAAGAATTTTATTAATTAATATAACTATTATAAATTATATTATTAATATTTAATAATATAAAAGACTTATTAATATTTACTAACTAATTAAATAATTAGAATTTAAATTCTAACTTCTTTTTAATTATCTCTTTAATTACTTTAGTTATTATTATTAAGTTTAGTTCTTTTATTTTAATTAATATAGTTATAGATATTTTAATATTATTTATATTATTAACTACTTTATATTTTAACTCTCAAATCAATATATTTAGTTTTATAAATAATCTTAATATAAACTCTTTTAATATAATTATTAAATTTAATAATATTCTTTTTTATTTTTTAAAAAGAACTAATATATTTACCTCTTCTAATTAGAATAATAAAATATTGAAAATAATTAAATTTACTATTATTAATCTTAATCTAATTAACTAATTAATTTTTAAAACTTATAATCTTTTAGTTAAAGTTTATATAATTATTAGTTTTTAAAATAAATAAACTTTATTTCTTAATCTAATCGAGATCTTTTATAATTATATTAAATTAGGAAAAGTTCGAAAAACAACTAATAAACTAGTATTTTAAATTAATAATTTTAAATATATTACTTAGAAGATCGAAATTATAATTAAGATTTTAAAAACTTTAAAATCTATTATAATCTAACTTTTAATAATTTAATATCTCTTAATAACTCTAATAATTCTAATAACTCTTTTAACTTTAAAATCTTTAAAAATTATTTAAAATCCGGTCTAATTTTTTTTTATTAATATTATAATTAAAAGAGCTTTAAATATCTCTAATTAAATAATTATATAAATTAAACTTAAAATAATTAAGTTTAAATCTTAAAATCAATTAATTCTAATATATAATATAATATTATATTATAATAACTTCTTAGTTTTTATAATTTATAATTTAATTAATAAAGTTTTTAAAGTTAAAGAAGTTAAAAAACTAATTATTTCAATTATTATTAGTATTTCTATTAATAAAAACTTTATTTTAATAATTACTTTCTTTTATATAATCGATTTTTTAATTGAAAAACTCGATATTTAAAAAAAATTAATTAATTTTAAATTTATTTAAAAAAACAAATTTTAGTATAAAATAATATTATATAATATATTTATTTTAGACTTTAATATATTTAAAAGTATAGAATTAATTTTGAAAAAGTTAAAGACTTTTAATAATTCTTTAAATCTTAAATTAATTAAAATTCTTTATTAATTAAGTTTAGAAGTTAACTAATTAATTAAATAAACTAGATTAATTATAATTTTATTTAAAACTAATAAAAAAGTTAATTAGTATATTAAAAACCAAGTTTATATTATTAGAATTTTAGTTAAAATTAAAAAACTATTTTTAATCTTAAAATTAATTTAATATTTTATTATTAAAGATTTAGATATATAATATAGTTTTATTAAAAATAAACTAAATATAGATTATATACTAAACTATATATAATCTTTTAATATTCTTATAATATTTATAATATTTAAAGAAAAGTTTATAATTACTTAATTTTAAAATATATTAATTATTTTAAAAATTACTTTAATAACTTAAAATCTTATAAAGTATATAAAGTTATAAAAAATCTTAATCTAAGTTTATAAATAATTAAAATATTTAATTTTTATAATTAAATTTAAATAAAAGTTTATTAGAAATTAAATTAGTTTTCAAGTTAGTTATTAAATTAAAAATCGATCTATTAATAATTTAAGAATCTTAAATTATTATAAAAAACTAAAATTATTTAAATAGTTAATCGATATTTTATATTAACTTTAATTAACTTTTAATACTTTCTTAAAACTATAAATCTTAAACTTTAATTTATATTTTAAAACTTTTTATAATTAGTATTATATTAATAGTTAATAATATAAATTCGAATTTATTAATAATTAAACTAAACTAAAATATTAATATACTTGAAATAGTTAATATTTATAATAAAACTAATTAAATTAAAAGTGAAAAAGTTAAAATAATTAAAAGAAATTTATTTAAAAAAACTATCTCGATTAATTTATTTATATTAAAGAACTTTAATATTTATTATTTTTAATAAGACTTTAATATAATTAATATTTAATCTAGTTTCCGACTAGTTAATTAGATTAAAGATAATAACCTTGAATTATTAAATAATCTTAAAACTAAAATCTTTTTTCGAAAGTTTAATTTATTAGTTTTAAATCTAATATTTATTATTTTTTTAATAATAAAGTATATTAATAACTAATAAATACTAGATAATTTAAATTTAAACTACTTATTAATTTTATTTATAATTAAAAATCTAAACTTAATTTAATACTATTTAAATCTATTTTAATTCTTTAATATAAAAAAAACTAATTAAGATTTATTTAAATTAAGTTTAGTTGATCTAACTAATAAAAACTTAATTTTTAATTAGAACTTCTTAAAGTTTAAAAGAATTAGTTTAAATCTAAAAATATTAAACTTTGATTTTTTAAAAATAATTAGTTTAGAATTTATTTAATTAATCGGGTTAATATCTATTAATATAATTTCGAAAATAAAATTTAAATTAAAAGTTAAATTTTAATAAACTCTTAAATTTAAATATTTAAGAAAATCAATATTAAAAGTTTAAAAAAAGTTTAAATCGATTTTAAATTAAAAAAATTATTAACTAATTAAAAACAAATATCTCTTAATTATAAATTATATTAAATAGAGTTATTAGAACTATTTTTTAAAAATTAATAACTTGAAGTTTATTTTTAAAACTTTTAATTATATAAAAAATTATTCGAGTTAAAACTTCTTTTTAATTTCTAATTAATTAACTTTTAAAAGAAAAGTAAAAATCTTATAAATTACTTTATTTCTTTAGTCTCTAATATCGATTAATCTAATTTAGAATATTTATAAAGTCGATACTTAATTTAAATTAATAACTAGTAAATTAGAAAGAATTTATTTAATTAAAATTAAAAAAAAACTTTTAGATTAAATAAAATTAATTAGGAAATTATTAATAAAATTTATTTAACTATTTCTAATTTATTTTATAAAGTTTATAATCTATTTATTAATTTTAATTATTATTTAATTTACTAATATTAAAAAAATAAAAAAACTCGATTATTTAATTTTAAAAGTTTATAAAATAATTTTATTTTTTAATTATTTAATTTAATTATATATAAATAATATAATATGAATAATTAATTTTAAAAAAACTATTAAATTTTATATATTTAAAATCGCGAATAATATTTAATTTTTTTCTAAATTAATTAATTTATTAATATTTAAATCGAATTTATTTTTTTATATTATATTAATTATATATTATTTATATTATTAATATTTTAAATTATCACTTTTTAATTTAATATAAAAAATAAATTAATTTTACAAGTTAATTTTAATTTTTTTAAAATTTAATTTTTAAGAAAATATTAAAATTAATTTAATATCTTTTAATATTAGATTTATTAATATTAATTAATAATATATATTTAGATCTTTTAAATTAACTTTAAATTATTTAATTAATAAATTATTTTAAAAAAGTTATTAAAAATTAAATTACTAAAAATTAAATTATTAAAAATTAAATTATAATAATTTTAATTTAGTTATAAATTTAAATTAATTAGATTAAATAATAAATATATTTATTAATTAATTTAATAAACTTTAAAAAAATCTAATTATTTAAATTCTTTTTTTAAAATAAAGTTAATTTATTTTTAATTAATATTAATTTATTATTAAAAAAAATAAAATAAAAAATTATTAAAAGTTAGTATTATTATTAATTTTAAATTAATATTTCTTTTATATTAATAAATTTTAATTATTAATTAAAATTAAAATTAAAATAGTTTTTTTAGATTTAAATTAAAAACTAATTTAATTATATAATTAGAATATAAATTTAAATTAGTTAATTTATAATAAAAAATTAAAAGAAGTTATTTAAATAATTAAATTAAAAACGAAATATATAATTTATAATAATAATTATATCGAAGTATTTAAATTTAAATTATTTAATAATAACTCTAATTAAAAATAATTAATATATATTTATAATATTAATAACTAAATAATTAAAAAGAATATTAATATTAAATTAATTTAGATTTTAAATTATTATAATATTAAAAGAAATGAAATAATAAATAAATTAATAAAAGAAATTATTATTTTTAAATCTATTATTTTTAAAATTAACTTTATATATTTAAATATTAATATTAAAGAAAGTTATTAAATTAAAATATAACAAAGAATTTAAAATTAATTATATATTAACTTATATATTAATTTTTAAATTTAAAATCTAAATTATAATTATATTAAATTTTATATATATTAACTTAATTTAATTAATAATAATAAATATAAATATAATAAAAAAGAAATTATTAAATATTTTCTTTTTAATTATTAACTTTTTATTAAAATTTAAATAAAATTAAAAGATAAATTTAATATATATTAATTAAATTTAAAATCGAAATTAATTTTAAATTTATTTAAAAAATAAAAATTATTATTTAAAAATATTATCTAATTTAATTATATAACTTTTAAATTATTTATTATTAAATTATTATTTAATATTTTCTTAATATTAATTTAATATTCTTTTTTTTAAATCTATTTGATTTAATATTTTCTTTAATATTAATAAATAAGATTTTAAAGTTTTAAACTTCTTTATTAATATTTTTTTTAAATTAGAATTAGACTTTTAATATATTTAAATATATTCGATATTATATATAAATAAATTTATATATATTTAATTATTAATAAATTAATTATTAACTAATTTATTATAATCTTAGATTTATATAAATTATAAAAATAAATAATAAAAAAATTATTATTAATATCTTTATTAAAAAAATTTAATTATAATAATTATTTTCTTTTATATTATTAACTTTTTAATTAAGAAACTTAATATTTAAAAAATTTATAAATAATTAAGATATTTAAATATTATAAATAAATTTTAATAAAAATTTATTAAAAATTAAATTAAAAATTAAATTAATTATTAAGTTAAATATTAATTTATTAATAGTTTAGAAATTATAAGTTATTATTAAAAGTTAAAATTATATAAATAATTAATTAATAATTTATATTAACTTTAATTAATTTTTAATATTAATTTATAATTATAAATTTTAAATTTTTATTTATATTTTAAAAATTCTAATAACTAATATTATATTAATAATTAATAGTTTGGATTTTAATTTATTAATAATTAAATTAAATTAAGAAATTAATATATTTAAAATAATTAATATTTATAATAAAACGAATTAAATTAAAAGTAAAAAAATTAAAATAATTAAAAGAAATTTATTTTTAAAAATTATTTTAATTAATTTATATATATTAAAAGATTTTAATATTTATTATTTTTAATAAAACTTTAATATAATTAATATTTAATTTAATATTTAATTAGTTAGTTAAATTAAAGATAATAATTTTAAATTATTAAATAATTCTAAAATTAATTTTTTTTTAAAATCTTAATTTATTAATTTTAAATTTAATATTTATTACTTTATTTATAATAAAATATATTAATAATTAATAAGTATTTAATAATTTAAATTTAAATTATTTATTAATTTTATTTCAAATTCAAAATCTAAATTTAAATTATAATTATTTAAATTTATTTTAATTCTTTAATATTAAGAAAATTAATTAAGATTTATTTAAATTTAATTTAATTAATTTAATTAATAAAAATCTAATTTTTAATTAAAACTCTTTAAAATTTATAAAAATTAATTTAAAATTTAAAATATTATATATTAAGTTTTTAAAAGTTATTAATTTAAAATTTATTTAATTAATTAAATTAATATTAATTATTATAATTTCGAAAATAAAGTTTAAACTAAAAACTAAATTTTAATAAACTTTTAAATTTAAATATTTAAGAAAATTAATATTAAAAGTTTAAAAAAAATTAAAATTAATATTAAATTATAAAAATTATTAATTAATATAAAATAACTATTTCTCGATTATTAAATATATTAAATAAAATTATTAGAATATTTTTTTAAAAACTAATAATTTAAAACTAATTTTTAAAATATTTAATTATATAAAAAGTTATTTAAATTAAAATTTTCTTTTAATTTCTAATTAATTAATTTTTAAAAATAAAATTAATATTTTATAAATTATTTTATTTCTTTAACTTTTAATATTAATTAGTATAATTTAAAATATTTTTAAAGTTAATATTTAATTAAAATTAATAATTAGTAAATTAGAAAGAGTTTATTTAATTAAAATTAAAAGAAAAATATTTAAATTAAATAAAAGTAATTAAGAAATTTCTAATAAAGTTTATTTAATTATTTTTAATTTATTTATTAATTTTAATTATTATTTAATTTATTAATAATAAATAATTAATATAATATTAAAAAAATAAAAAAAACTTAATTATTTAATCTTGAAAATTTATAAAATTATTTTATTTAATTATTTAAAAAAAAGTTAATAAAAGAATATTAATTAAAAAATCAAATTATTTAATTAAAATTATTAATTTATTATAGAACTTTTAAATTAAAAGTAAATTTAAAAAGTTTATAATTAATATTAAACTATTTTTAATAATTAAAATCTAGTAAAATATATAATTAAATAAAAAATATTAATTCTTTTTTTAATATTATAAGAGCTTTTAATTATATATTTAAAAACTAATTATTAATTATTTTAAAAAATTTAAGATTTCTAATTAAAAATAAAAGAAAAAATATATAAATAAAAATCAATTTAATAAATTATATTTATTATAATCTTATTATTTATTAAAAATAAAATAACGTTTTAATCTTATAATTAAAAAAATTAAAAATAAATAATTTTATTTTTTATTTTATTTTTATTTTTTATATTAATATAATAATTTATAAAAATATTATTTATAAATTAACTCTTTAAATTATTATTAATATTTTTAAATTTAATAAAAAGACTTTATTTTAAAAAATAAATTATATTAAATATAAAAGATTATTAATAAAAAATCTTATTTTTTTTAAATATAATAAATTTAATATTTTAAAAAAATATATTAATAAAAGAATTAATTAATAAAAATAATAATAAAAATATAAAATAAAATTTTCTTTAATAATTTTAATAATTTTTTAAATAAAGAGAATTAAAAATAAAATATTATTTAAATAATTATTAATTAATTAAAAATATTAATAAATAATTTATTAATAATATTATAATATATTATAAAAATAAAATTAATAATTAAAAAATTAAAAAATTAAAAAGTTTTAAAAGTTTATATATATATAATTATCACAGTTTAAATAATAACTAGATATATAATAATAATAAAAATATAATTGATTTATTCTTCTTTTTTTTCTTAAGATTCTTAGTTTTATTTATAAAGATTAGTAAGAGTTATAAATTAAAGAGAGTAATTCTATCTAATTCTATAATTTATAAAAGAAATATAAATAAAGATTATAATATATTAATAAGAGTTCTAAGTAGTATATTAAGNAAGATTACTAATCTTTAATAATATTATAATATAAATTATAAGTCTTAGCTTTATAATTTTAAAGATTAGTTTATAAAAGCTAACTATATATATACTTAATTAGATAATTAATTCTACTTTATAATTATATATATTATATAGATCTTTTTATAATATATTTTCTAGTTTCAATATTAAACTATAGAGAATAAGAAAAGTTTTAAATAAATAAAATATTAAATATATTTATAATTAACTTTTATAATTTATTTATTTAAGATTATATTATAATTATTATTTAAAGTATTTTAAATAATAAATATAAGTAGTTATAATATTTACTTCCTTTTATATTACTTCTAATTATATAATTTCTTATTAATTTAATAATTAAAGTTTATTCTTATATAAGTTTTAAAGAATAAATAAATAGATAATTCTATTAGTTTATATTAAATAGATTATATATTATTTACTAAGATTAATAATCCTTTTAAATAATTATTTAATAATAAAGTATTTAGAAATTCTAATTAGTATTAATTAGTTAGAGTATAATTAACTTAGTGAATATTTATTTTAATTAGATTAAATTATTTTAAATAATTATTTTTATTATTATTACTTTAATTAAATATAATCGTTAATGAATTTTTATAATAATAAGGTTTAAAATAATTATTTTAAGATATATATATTTAAATTACTTCTTTTTATTTATATTATATAATAGTAATATTAATAGTAATAATAATACTTTCTATTTATTTTTTCTATAACTTATATTTTCTATTTTATTTTATCTTCTAATTTTTATTATATTTAAATATAATTATACTCTATTAAATAAATAAAATAATAATAAAGATAAATATAATAATTTCTATTAAATTAGTTATAAACTTTATTATAATTATATTTATAAAATAATAATTCTAACTAATTAATTATATATTTAATAAACTACTTATTAAACTTATTAATAATATATAATCTTCTCTTTCTATTTAAATTAAAATAAATAGTAAGTTCGATTTTTTAGTTTTAATTTTTTTATTTCTAATTATAAGAATTAAATATCTTCGATTAAAATTAATATTACTATTATAAATATTACTTATTTTTTATTATTAATAAGTTTCGAATTCTTTTTACTTTTCTAATCCTTTTACTTTTTAATTACTAATTATTTTTATAATTAATTTTTAGATCTTATCTCTTTATATTTAATTTATATAAATCGTTTATTCTAATTTTTATTTAAATAGAACTCTTATATATTCTCTAATTACTTTATATAAAGATCTTTTAAGTTTATCTTCTTTTTATTAATTTTTCTTATTAAAAATAATTCTTAGTTTTTAAAAAGATAATTCTCTCTTTATTAATTAAAATAAATAATTATTTACTTTATCTTAAAATTTATAATATCTATTATTTTTATCTAATTCTTATAGATCTCTAATTAATATTTAAATATATAATTTTATTATATTTTATATTTTTTATAAAATTCTATATCCTCGAGCTTATAATTTTATTTAATTATAGATTCTTATTAACTTTCTTTAAATACTTATAAAATATACTATTTTTATTTATAAATTTTTATTACTAAATTTATAAACTAAATTTAGTTTTAATAGATATTATAAATTAGATTATTTGATTTTATATCTTCGGAATTTATAAACCTTTTATAATTCTATATTTAATATATATCTAATATAATATCTAGTTTTTTCTCTAGTTCGATCTTAAACTTTATAATATAAAAGTTAAATAATTACTCTTCTATTTAACTTTTATATATCTTATAGAGAAACTTATATAAAAGCTAGTTAAATCGGTTTATTTAATAATTAACTTATTATTCTAACTAATATTTAAATTACTTCTTTATATAATCTATTAAAATTATTTAGTAAAAATATTAAAATTCCTCGAAATTATATTTAAAATTATTATAACTTTTAGAATTATAATAATTACTATTATATTCCTTATTTTAATTATATTTAAAATACTTTATATAATCTTAGTAAAAAATATTATTATAATTATATAAATATTAAGAAGTCGGATTATTATTAAAGTTATTAAATAAAGAAATATTATTTTATTTTTAAAGTTTTAATATTAATTACTAAGAAGTTACTAATATTATCTAAATTAAAAAGTTTTAATAAAATAAATTTTCTTTTATTATTTATAAAATTAACTTAATATCGAGTTTTTAAAATTTAAAAAATATAAAGAAGTTTTTTAGAATATTAACTAAAATATATAGTTTAAAGAGTTATCTTATAAATCAGCTTTCTAATAAAAAAGATAATAATTAAGAAAATAATAAAGATAAAGAGAATAAAGAAGATAATAAAGATAATAAAAAAAATAATAATAAGAATAATAATTTATTTATTTTATCTAGTTCTTATTATACTTACTTTTAAGATTTAAATTAGATTAATTATTTTAATCCTCTTATTATTTTTCAGAGATTTTTTTATAATAAAATAATCTTTATATTTTATATTAATATAATTAGTACTTCTTTAAATACTTTTTCTATTATTATTCTTATATATTATCTTAGATTATTTAATTATTTTTAATTTATTCTCGAAATAGTTTTATAAACTCTTTATTATTTTATAATATTATCTTATATTATATCTTATAAGTCTTTAATATATATATAAAGTTCTAATATTCGAAATAGTTATTCGAGAGTTCTAGATATTTATAATCTTCTAAATAGATATAAATCTTTTATATAATAATCTTTATATCGAAATATTAATTATTTAGTTTATTTTTAAAGTTCTTTTACTATCTCGGATTTATTAATAAACTTTATTAAAATTTATATAATAGTATTTAATAAGTTAGTTATATTTAGATTTTCGAAAAAGAAAGTTAAACGATTATTTTATATTAAAATAAAGTAAATATTAGATAATAGTAAGATAACTAAATAAAAATATTTAAAATATATTTAAATAGTTTAAAAGTAGTTAATTAAATATATATTAAATTTAATACTTTTTATATAAACTTATAATAAATATTTAAAATATTTTAAATAAATAGTTAAAGATATTATAAAATCAATTTTATTTTATATTAATTAATAATTTTATTATATAAATAATTTAGGATTATCTATTTATTAATTATATTTCTTATACTATTTATTTATATTAATAACTATATTAAATTAAATTTCTAGATATTATAAAAAGATTCATTTAAAGAAAGATTTTTATTAAATAAATTAATTATTTTTTAGAAGATTATCTATTTTAACTTTATTTTATTTTATATTTTAAAATTAAATTATTAGTAAGTTTTACTTATAAAAAGAAATAATAAATAAAAAAGTAATTTTCAAAGAGTATTTTATAAAGTCTTAATTATTATATTTAATTTCTCGATTTTATTCCTTATATTCTATAAGTTTAAATAAATATAGAAATATTTAAATTATTATTATATAAGATTCTTAATAAAATTATTAGTAAATATATCCTTTATAAATAAATAAATAATATCAAACGATTTCTTCGAATATTTTTATTTTAATTATATATTTTAAATATCGATATATTTAAATTTAATAGATATTCTTTTATTTTTATTTATAACTAATTTTATTATTTATATATTATTATAATAGATAGTAATCAATTTAAATATAACTAGTTCGAGTTTTTTTAATAATCTATTTATTATTATAATTTTCTTTATAATTCTTTTTATATTAAATAACTCGATTTTAATTATAGATATTATTATAATATTTTACTTCGATACTTTCTAGATAATTAATCTACTATATAATAATATTATATATTTTTAAAAAAATTACTTTATTTTATTATTATTAATAAATAATATATTTAATATTATAAATAATTAAAATAAATAATTTATATTATATTTTATAAATAATTAATATAATAATTAATTATTTTTAAATAATTTTTTAATAAATTAACAAAGAAATAAAATAATTATAATATAATAAATATAATATTTATATATAAAATAATTATAATATATAAAATTAATTCGATTTTTTTTAATATTCTTTAATTATTAATTTTATTATAATATTTTTATTTTTTATAAAATTAAACTTTTTAATAATCTTTTTAATATAAATATTATAAATAAATTATAATTTTTTTAAAATTAATTTTTAATAATTCGAATTTTTAAAAACTATTTAATATTTTTTATTAAAAAGATATTAAATTAATAAATATTTTATATTAAATTAAATATAATTATTAATATTAAAGTTAATTAAATAATATAATATATTTATAATTTAAACTATATATTCTTATACTTTTTCTATTATTTAATAAATATATTATAATACTTCGAGGTTCTAATATATATATATATAAATATTAATAAGATTAAAATTATTTAAAAATAAAATTTAATTAGTTTTATTTTATATCTAAATATATTATAATTTTTAATTATATAATATTTCGAATAGATTTAAATTATTTAAAAAAGTATATGTGACGATTCGTACGGAATCGTATACGTAGTACATTAGCCTAGCCAGGATGTTTCTCTACAGGGCATCGCTTCGTACGAGCCCTAAGGCTCTGAGCTATATAAGGTCTCTCTTCTTGTATATAGCTTTAGTTCTGTAGTTCAATATTCTAAGGTCATTCAGTGTCTTTGTTGGCAGTCTCGTCACATTATATTGAACTTGTCCGGGTCTTGTAGCTTAGGTCGATTGGATGTCGGACGAAGGCAAAGAGAACGAAAGAAGGTATTATCTGAACGAAGTACTTCAAGTTCTCGTCCGAACTCCTCAGCTTGGGTACTGAGTTGTTGGCGAATAGCTGCGAACTCAGCTGCGATTTCGTTGGTGATTGACTGTTCTATTGTTCTTAAAAGAAGTAAAGTAATAATAATAATAAAATAAGTGATAAGTAAGAGCTTAAAAGCAATACTTAGAGGGGGATAGCTTTAGGTCGAAGCTGTCTAAGAATAAGGGATTTTTGAGTTATAGCTATATAAGAGGTGTATAGCCAAGAAGTGTTGGTCCAGGGGGGTCGTCCGAATCCGGAAGGTGGGGGAATATAGGACAAGTCAGGATAAATACGAATATAAAGTTATAACTTATAGAAATAAGCTAATGCAGTCGTTCAGCTCGAGAAGGAAGGAGGTAGTCGAGTTGTATCAACGGAATTAGCACACTGATAAGTGAGTTGATTTGTGGGTTCGTACAAATCAAGAAAGTGAGGTAGTCGTCGGTCGCGAAGTGCCAATATACGAAGCAACTCCGATGAGTTTTCGAATACTGATGTTGCAGACGCCGGCCCGTTTCGTACGAAACTTAAAGGCTGTAATCTATGTTTTTACTATGCTCTGATCCGCCAGCCAGACCTGGTACGGCTATTAACAGGATTCCCTCAGGACCCGGGGAGACTGTTACTAAGGACTCTCAACCGAGTGCTTGCTTTTATCGCCTCTCCAATGGCAACGTGTGTAATCCGCCTTAGGAACCTATAGAATTGAGTACACAGGTGTCGGCATATATACGAAGTCTATAGAGTATCGTACACTACTTGACAGTGCAAGAATAAGAGGGCTGATTACCTCTCAGTGAAGTGCTTGTATGCAAATCACCTCCCTAGTTGAGTATTTAAGAATGCCACTCCTGGCGGGATGATGATACCACATGCGAAGCAAGGGGAGTTCAATATAATGTGACGAGACTGCCAA
>LNKV01000147.1:0-12739 GCA_001465935.1 Clarireedia homoeocarpa
TTTAAAAAACTCTTTTAATTATATTATCTATTAATTTAATAATTATATTAATAGTATAAATAATAGAGATATAAGCCTAATTCTAAATATAATTAATAATTTAAAATATTAAATATATTATATTAATAGATTAGATTAAAAATCAGTTATTATTTTAATTAATAATTAAATATAATTTATTTAATACCTTTTAACTATTATTATTATATTAATTATATAGTTTATAACTACTTACTTTTTTATACTAAAATAATATAACTTTAATAGTATCTAGTTATATATTATTTAAAGTTCTATATTTAACTAATAAACTCTTTAATAAAAAAAAACTTATTATTTAATTATAAAGAAAGTTTATTATAAATCGAATTAATTAATATAAATATAGTTTTATTAATAATAATACTAAATACTTATTTATATTAAACTAATTAGAAGATTTAACTTTTGAGTATTATAAAGAATTATATATTTAAGATAATATTATATTTAAATAAATAATTAATAAGATAACTAACTTCTTAATAGATCTAACTAAATACTAATATATTTAAAATATATATATATACTTTATCTAGCTTAAAAACTAACTCTTTAAACTCTTTTATTAATAGTTTAAACTTCTAATTAGTATTACTAATAAGATTAATTTAAAAGATAAATATCAAGACTTTATTAAAAAGCTAAATAATAATTATTAAATATATTCACTTATAAGTCGTCTTAGAAACGAGGATTATAAAGTCGATATATAAGTACTTTAGTACTTGAATATAAATAATACTAATATTATAATAAACAAATAAATCTAATAAACTTTTACTAAAGTAATAGTGATTATAATAAATTGTCGAGACCGAATTACTATTTATATTAAGAGCTAGTAAGTACTTTAAAACCAATTTAATATCTTTATTACTATTTTATTTATATAACTACTTTTATTTACTAATATATTATATTACTTCTCTTTTAATTAAAAAGCTATCTTACTAGTTAGTAACTTTACTTGAAACTCTCTTTTCCTTACTCTCGCTCGAGCTTAAACTTTATATTATATAGTAAATAAAGTTAAATATAAACTTTATAAAGATATAATAAAGGAAATAGAAGAAGAAGATAATATCTTAATTAAAATCTAGACTAAAGTTATAACTTATATAAAATAATTAGAAGTAGATTGAGTAAAAGATAATATTTAAATAAAGACTTCTTTTTAAATAATTTAAGAGATATAAAATACTTAAATTTAATTAAACTAATAAAAGGAGACTATATAATAATATTATATAAATTAGTAAAAAGTAATATCTTCTATTAAACTAAGACTTTTATTAACTTTAAAATAAATAACTTTATATTTATTAATATATCTTTTCTTTAATAACTTTATTATAATTTTAGACCTATTATTAAATACTTAAAAATACTTTTATAAGTTAAAAGATATAATAACTAAAATAAGTTTCTAATTATTTATTATACTTTAATAAACTTTATAATTAATAATTATATCTAATTTTTTTTTTTTTTAATTACTTATTTAAGTATATATATAATAATATTAGAATATAAATAATTTATTGAAAATCGAGTATTAGTTGATTATACTTAAAGATATTTTATTTAGTTTAAAGAGTTATTTATAAACTAAATATATATTAAATCTTATAATATTAAGACTTACTTATATAGGTTCGAGATAATAAACAAAGTTTATTAAACCGATATAAAATATTAGAACCGAAAATTTAACTAGAATAACTTAGACTTAAAAATTTATCGAAAAAAGCTATTTTTTATTAATATAGTTATTATTAAAAAATAATATATAAACGGAAAAATATTAAATTTACTTATTATATATTTATTACTTTATCTCGAGATAACTCTACTTAATATCTTAAGTAAATACTTAGTTTTCTCTATTAAAGATAAAGTTATTCCGGTTATAAATAGTTTATTTTATAAGACTTAGATTAAATATTCTATTATCTATATAAAAAAAAAGTTGAAACTAATTAAACCTATAATTCTTATATTTAATACTAAGTTTAAAAGACTTCTAAAACTTTTTTAGATCTTCTTTATATAATATAAACTAAATATTATAAAGATATATATAATCTCTATTATAATAATAAACTGTATTTATAAAAAAGATAATAATAATAAACTCTTTATAATTATTTTATAAAAGATCGAGAATCTAATTAACTAATAAAAAGAATAATAAATATCTAAATAAGATATAACTACTTTAATTATATAGTTACTAGCTTTAACTAATTATTTTATTATTATATACTTCTTTATAAATATTAATAATAAACTATTTATACTAGTTAAATATATAATATATATATATATATTTTCGAAATCTAAGTTTAACCTCTTTCTATCTTATTATTTATATAACTATAAGATCTAATTAGAAGGTAATAAAGAAAAAGCTTTTAAATATAATCTACTTTATAAGATATTGTTAAAAGAGCTAGAAGTAATTAAGAAATATATTATAGATAACTTATTTAAAAGTTTTATTAAACTAAGTTAAATATCTTTTATAATTCCTATTCTATTTATAAGAAAGTCTAATAATTCTTTTTATTTATATATTAATTTTTAAACCTTGAATACTTTTATTTATAAAGATAGATATTTATTTCTACTTATTAATAAGACTTTAACTAGACTTTTAAAAGTAAAAATCTTTACTAAATTAGATATCTATTAAATATTCTATTATATTTATATAGACCTAATCTCTAAGAAATATATTATATTTTATATATAATATAAAGTATATAAATATAAAGTTATATTATTTAGACTAACTAATAGCTCGGCTATATATTAATATTATATAAATAATATTTTATTTAATTTTCTTGATATTTTTTATACTATTTATTTAGATAATATTTTAATTTACTTAGAAAATAAACTTAATTATATAGTTTATATTATCTAAATATTTTAGTAACTTAAAGATACTAATTTATAAACTAACTTTAAAAAATATAAATTTGATATTAAATATATAAAGTACTTTAACTTTATTATCTCAATTAATAATATCGAAGTTAATTTTGAAAAAGTTACTATTATTAAAGAATAAAGATATCTAATAATTATAAAAAATATTTAATTATTCCTAGATTTCTATAATTTTTATTAACGATTTATTTATAATTTTAATATAATTATAAAGTTTTTTATTAATCTAACTAAAATTATAACTTACTTTAATTTTAATATTAATTACTAGTAGTTATTTAATATATTTAAAAAAATACTAACCTCTACTCTATTCTTATAATATTATAATTATAACCTCTTTTATATATTTAAAACTAATATATTAAATAAAGTTATAATAAATATACTTTCTTAAAAATATAATAATAACTAGTTTCTAGTTATATACTTTTTAAAAATAATATAATTAGCTAAGTTTAATTATAAAATTTATAATAAAGAAATACTTATAATTATAAAGTTATTATATAGATAATTAGTTATAAAATAGCTTCAATTAAACAGGCCGGAACCTAAAGTAAATATAATATATCCGATATAAATATATAATATTTATATAACTAGAAAATCAATTTTAGAGATTATAAGTAGATAGTTAATACTTTTTATATAAAAAATATAAAGATTATAATATAATTTTATAATTAGAGAATAGAGACGATTTATATAATTAATACTAGATTTATACTTTATATATAATTCTGGGTATTATATATAATTTTTATATTTCTCTATATAATATTATTTTTAAAATATAACTTTGTTAATTATATTAATATTGATTAATAGTTAAATTAATTATAGATTAATAAAATTAAATTATATTTTTATAACTTTATTCTTTCTATTATATATATTTTATTTTATCTATTTTTAATCTATTAACTTCTTTTTAATTCTTTATATAAATCTCGAACTTTAATAATATAATCGATTTTAAAGAGTTTATAAAATATAAAAAAGTTATTTCGATTTTAATAGATTAAGACTTTGATTTAAATAACTTAGAATAATATATTACTAAATAGATTTTTACTCGAATCACTATCTAAATTATATAAAATAGAATAGACTAAGATTGTAATTATATATTATAAACTACTTTTTATAATAATTTCGAAAATTAGAATAAAGAATTATTTAAATTTATTATTTTAAATCTTTTTTATAAACTCTATATTTATTTTATATTAAATAAAGTGTAGATTTCTAAATCTAATAATTATATATATATATAAGTTTTTAATAAACTTATTAATATTAAAAAATATTTGAAATAAAAGATCGAAGATATTAAGAAATATTTTTATATAATAGATCTAATTAATTTTTAATTTATATAAAGAAATATTAATCTATTTTTTCTTATACTTTTTACTACTTCTTTAATAATAACTTTTTTAACTATATCTATTTCTCTTATAACTCTTTCTACTTAATCTATAATTTTATTTATAACTCTAGTATCTTAGTAAAAATAAGTAATTTTAATTTTAAGTAAAATATTAGATAATCGCTTTATATACTTTATATTAATATCTTACTTAGCTAAAACTATTTCACTATTAACTATATATAAGAGAAATAATATCTTTAAGCTTTTTAGTAATTTAATAAAGATTTTTTTAAATAAAAAATATAAGTATAATAATAAGATATATAATATCTTAAAAAACAAATTATATATCTTTTATAACTATTATATAAAAGTTAGTTTATTAATAGATTATTTTTATTTTAGTTTTTCTATACTACTTTATAACTATATATTAGATTTTTATTATAATAAGATTTTTAAATATTTATATAACTTCTATATAATAATTATTATAATTAGAGAATACTTTAAAATAAAAAAAAATAAATAATTTTATTTATCTAAATAGAAAGAGATTATATATTTCTTTATATAAAAAAAGAATTTTACTAAATCCGAACTAGAATATTTAAAGATACTTTTTAATTATCTTTATATATTATAGAAAGATCTTTTAATTAAATACTAAAATAAATTCTCTTTATATAACTAAGTTCTTAATACTTATTAAAGTATTCTAGAATATAATCTTATATTATATAAACCGGCTTATATATTTAAGTCTATTTATTTAGATCTAAAATCTATAATCAAAATAGTAATATATATAAAAGAGTATATAATATAAATATAATATTCTAATAAATAATATTAAATCGATTGAAAATATTAAAGTAGATTCAATTATATATAAATAAATAATTAGATAATAATAAAATTTCTAAAAAGAAAATAATTTTTAAACTTTTATATAAAGAACAAGAACTAGTTTTTAAACTCTTATATAGAAAGTAGAAACTAGAAGAATATAAAATATTATATTTATAAATAAACTAGTTACTTTACTAGAATATACTTTTATATAGAGAGAATTAAAGTATATAATTATATCAACTACTAATATTTATAAAAAGAAGAAGAAAAAGATAAGAAAGTAGAATAGTTTTTATAAAAAAAGAAGTAAGAAGATAATAAAGATTTAAATAATATAAAGAAATAAGAACTTTTATCTAACTAATTCCTTATAGAAATAAAAGTAATTAATAGTAATTAAGTTATCTAAACTCTTAATAATCTTAATATAATATATAATATTACTTATTATAATCTTAGTAAACAGAAAATATTATATAATAAAGTATTTATATTCGAGAAATAGTACTTATTAATATAATTTCAAGAGATTATATTTAATAGTAAAATTATAAATATATTAATTATTAGTAAAGTATAATTTTAAATATTATAATAATAAAACTTATTTATTATTTTAGTTTATATAAAGAGTAATAATTATATAATCTGTTTTAATAAAAGAATAATAGAAATAAAAGAAATAACTATTATATAAATACTAGTTAATTTAATTACTTTTTATATTATAATTATAAATACTTTATTTCTTTATTATATTTAAGATATAAATAAAATAAATATATAATTTAATAATTTAAAGAATATCTTTATTTAAAGAAAGAATATTATATCTATTATATATAAATAGAGATATCTATAAATACTTTTATAATAATTAGATATAATTATTTAAATTTACTTTATTAAAGTTAAACTTAAATAGTTATATTACTAGTTTAAATACTTGTCTATACGAAAACTAGTATAATTATTAGAGAAAGTAGAATATAATAATATTGATTATTATATAATTAAATACTTAAATAAATTCTATAATTACTACTAACTAAATATAAAGTTGTTTAAACGATTCTAATTTATAATTAAGAATAAGATCGAATTTAATTATTTAATTATTATTAATATTATATATTTAGATAAATCTTTAATTCTATATATTATAAATAAAGTTACTATATTTAATATAACTTAGTTTCTAAAAGATATTAGTATTTATATAATATAAGATACTCTTTAAATATATTAGATCGATATTTATATAAGTTTATTAGATTATATTATATATAATATAGATATAATATTTATATCTTAAAAGTTTAGATAGAATATATATATAATAATAAATAAAATAAAGAAAATACTAATAAAAATATATAATAGTATTAATAAAATAAAGAAATATTATTAACTTTTTAAATATTTATATAAGATTATTAGAGATAAAATAAAAAAAGAAAATATCTTAAGAGAGATTATTTTATAAATAGTTATAAAAATAATAAATAATATAATTAAATTAAATAGTTTTATATTAACTTACTTTGTTTTTAAAATATACTTAAAAATAAATTAAATATTAACTTTATTTTAATTAATAATTATATAAACTTAAGTAATTTAAATTATAATAATAGAAATTAAAAAGATTAATATTTAATATTAAATTAAAGAAGTTTTAAATATAAAGAATAATTTTTAGATAATAAAAGTATTTAACTTCTTTTTATAATTAAATATAAAAGTCTAATAAGAAAAGAAAAACTAAACTAATTTCTTTAAACTTTTAATAACTAATAAAGAAACTTATATTATTAAACTCTTTATTAGTTTAACTAGCTTTTATATAATAGTTATAAAATTATTCTTTCTAAAAAAAATTAAAAAGATAAAAGTTTATATAAAAAACTAATTAGAATTAAATCTAAAAGAAAAGATAAAGACGAAGTAAATATATTTAATAAAAAAACTAATCTTTTAAATTATTATTTTATTTAAAAAAGTAGAAGTATTTATTATTAAAAAAGAATAGAATAATTTAGAACTTTTAATTAAACTTTATATATAAAATATAATTATAATTAAAAGACTTTTATTTTAAATAATATAATAAAAAGAAATTAATAATTTAATTATATAAAAAGTTTTTAAATTTATTAAATATAATTTAATAATCTATATTAAATAAATATTTAATTTTTAACTTATAAATAAAATAAAAGATAAAATAATTATAACTTTATATAAGAAATTAAAGTTAGTAATTTAAATATATAATAATATTAAAAAAAAGTATTTTAATATAATTACTAACTATTTAATATTTAAGTTAGAGAATTATTTTAATATTAACTTTTTTATTTTATATAAAAGAAATGAAACTAACTTCTTAAAATATTATTTAAATATATATATAATTAATATTATTTCTAAATCGATTAATTCTAATATAATTATTTAAAGAGATTTAGATAAACTATTCTTTTAATATAATTATAATTGTTTATAAACTTTTATATAAAATATTAAAATCAAGAACCTATTAATAGATTATATATAATAACTATTATAAAAATAAATTAAATATAAAATCTTTTTTATATAACTTTTATCTTTTAATCTCTAAGAACCTTAAACTATTTATAATAATAATAATATAAATAAATAATATTCTAATTTTAAAAGATAAGAAGTTTAAATAAAAAAAGAAAAGAGAGTTAAAATAAATAAATTTTTAAGTAAAATTAATTAAAGTATTTTTATATAAAAGATCTTTAATCTTTAATAAATATAATTTATAAATAGAAAATAAGAACTTTATTTTTATATAAAATAAATAAGAATAAAAGATTAAATTTATAAACTCTAAATCTAAGAATTATTTTATAGAATATTATAAATAATATACTCGAGGAATATATTTCTTAAATATTTATTGACTAGAAATAAATTTTAATTTATTAGTTATAATATAATACTAAGAACTTTAATATAATAAAATCAAGGTTTTAAATAAATAACTAAACTAGTAAATAGAGAATTTAAATAAAAGAATCTATTATATCTTCTTTAATTTATAAATAATAAATCTATTTATATTTATAAATAGATTATTTACTAATAATAAAGATCTTAGTTTATAATTTAAATATAAGATCTTTTTAATAAATAAGTATTTATATAAAAACTTAGATAATATATTTAAAATTAAAAATAATTTAATCTATTAGAATAATATAAAGAATAAATATATAATTTAAAGTATATTAGTATTCGAGATTTATAAATTAATTACTAATATCGATTTAGTAATTATAATTAATAATATAATTTAAATAATTATTAAATAACTAGAACTTTTAATATTATAATTTTATATTAATTATATAAAAGAAAAGAATTAATAGAAATTTACTAGATTAAAAATAATAATAATCTAATTAATATAATAATAATAAAAATAATAAATAAAATATTAGAAATATTAATTAATATAAATAAAAAGGTAAATTATATAAAAATAAAAAATAATATTAAGAAGGAGAATTATTTTTATTTATTTAATTTTTATTTAATTTTTTTAAAATATAAATTAAAGAGTATAATATAATTATTTAAATTTTCTTTATAATATTTTTATTATAATTATTTATTAAATAATTAGATAGATAAAAAATATATTTTATATATAATAAAAGTTTAATAGAAATTAAATAAGAATTAATAGAAAATCAGAAAAACCTTTTAATTTTATAAAATAAAAACTTATTATTTATCTCGAATATTATATAAAGATTAAAGTTAAACTCGAGTATTATTTAATAATTATATATAAATTTATAATAAATTAAAGGAATTATATTTATAAATAAAAAGAAAATTTTATATATATTTTAAAAGATAATTAGATTCTTATAAGAAATATTAATTATAAAGATTATTAAATTAATAATTACTTTATTTATTAACTTAATTTTAATAGTTTAATATTAATATTATTATTAGTATTATTATTATTATTATAATTAGATAATTAATTAATTATTATAAATTATATAATAAATATAAACTTTTAATTAAAAATCTTATATATTAAAAGTTTATTATTTAATAAGAATTTAATTTAGATAAAAAAGAAAAAGTTATTAATATATAAATAATTAGTTATAAAATAACTCTAGTTAAATAGACTAGAATCTAAAGTAAATATAGTATATCTAATATAAATATATAATCTTTATATAATTAATAAATTAATTTTAAAGATTATAAGTAAATAGTTAATATTTTTTATATAAAAAATATAAAGATTATAATATAATCTTATAATTAAAGAATTAAAATAATTTATATAATTAATATTAAATCTATATTTTATATATAATTCTAGGTATTATATATAACTTTTATATTTCTTTATATAATATTACTCTTAGAATATAACTTTATTAATTATACTAATATTTTTAATTTTTAAATATTCTTATAAATATTTTTAATAAGTTTATAATTATTTTTCTAATCTTTTAGATAAATTATTTAATTAAATTTAAAGTATATTTATATTTTATAATTTTTACTTTTATATATATATAATAATTTAACTTTCTTATTTAAAACTTTTAATTTTTTTTAAAAAATATTTTTAAAAATTATATTTAAAAAATATATTATATTACTTTTAAAGTTATAAAAATATAAATATTATTTAAAGTTTTTTATAAATCTTTATATTATTAATAGATTTTCTTTATTTATAAATTTATTTATAATATAAACTTCTTATAATTTAATTTAAATAAAATTAATCTTTTTTATAATAAAAAAGAAATTAAAAAGAATTTAATTCTTTTTAATAATAAAAAGTTTTAAAAAAATATAATTATTAAAAGTAACTTTCTATTATATAATCTAACTTTTAATATTTTAATTATTATTAAAATATTTATTTACTTTATATTATTTTAAAACTTTTATTTTTTTAACTTTTATTAATAGAACTAACTTCTTATAAAAAATATAAAAGATCCTCTATATTATATTATATTCTTTAAGATAATAAATATATTTCTTTATAATTATCTTAAAAATATATTTTTCAATAATTTAAAATTATATTTAAATATAATTGAAATAAGATAATTTTATTTTTATAATTAACTTTATTATTATTAATTATATTTATTATTAATCTAGTATTAATATAATTAATAATATAATATCTAGAACGATATTTTTAAATAAAAGTAATTTTAATTTAATAAATATTTCTAATTGATTTTCGAACTTTAAATTTATAAGATTTTAGATTTTAATTTCTCTTTTAATTATAACTTCGATATTAGTAATCTAAGAATTCTAGTCTATTAAACTATTAAGGATATATATCTTAATTATAATTATTTAGAATTTATTAGTTATTTTAGATAATATTTATTAATAAAATAAAAAAATAACGCGAAAGAATAATAAGAAGATTAAGTAAACTAAATAAGTTATTTGAAAAATTATCGGAATTAAAAGTATATAACTATTAGATAAAATAATTTAATTAACTTATCTAAATTTATAAGAATAGAAACTCTTTATAAATATCCTAGATAGCGATTTAGTAGGTTAATTATAAAACTTAAAATTATATAATTCTATAAATAATTTAATATAAAGCTATTCGGAGATTATATTATAAGTATATTTCGAATAATATTAAATTCATGGCTTTTATATAACTAGTCACTAATAGTTATAATATATTCTACTTTATAACCGATAATTTTTATCTAAGATATTTAAATTATAACGAGACTACTAATAAAGATACTAAATAATCTTAGAATTAATAACTATAGAGTTAAGAGGATTATAAGAACTTGAAGGCTTATATATAGAAAGTGATTATATACTATATTATATATATACTAATATATACTAATATATACTTAATATCTAACTTACTTCTAAAAAGGTTATATCTTTATATAATATCGTGATAATTTAATTAGAATTATTATATTACTTTCTTTTTCTAAAAAGCTTGTTTTTAAATATCTTAATTATTTTATTTATTATTAGTTATATATCTTTAAAGTTTCTTTTTAAATAAATATAAATAACTTAAATAGTTTATAATAAATAAGTATAATATAATTATAAGAATAATAATATTAATATCTTAATTTAACTTTATACTTTAGATATTATAAAGTCTAGAAATCGCTTCTTATTTATTATAGTTATTAGATAGTCTTTTTTAATATAGTTATAATTGTTTTTTCCAGATTCTTATAATTAAAGCTATTTAAAGAGAAGTACTAAGAGGCTAGATACTTTTAAGTTAGCTTGATAGAAGTCTCGAAGTAATACTAAAGATATCTTAAGTATAACAAGACTATTAGTTAAAATACTAAATAATCTTAGAATTAATAATTAAAGAATTAAGAGGATTATAAAGATTTGAAGACTTATATATAAGAAGAGATTATATATTTAATTATATATATACTAATATATACTAATATATACTTAATATCTAACTTACTTTTAAAGAGGTTATATCCTTATATAATATCGTGATAATTCGATCGGAATCATTATAATTTTAAAGTTAATAAGAGTTTTAATTTAATAGAAGATATTATTTTTTATTAATTTATATAATATTATTATATAATTTCTATTTATTAGTTTAATTAAATCTAAGTATTTTATATCTTTTAAACTATTTAAAAAAAATCTTTATTTAAATACTATCTTTTATTTAATTTACTTCTAATTACTTTATATAAGTTATAACTTTAATTAAGATTTTAATTAAGATATTATCTTTTTTCTTTATTTTCTTTATTATATTTTTATAAAGTTTATACTTAACTTTATCTATTATATAATAAAGAGTTTAAACTTAAATAAAAGTAAAAGAAGAAGAGTTTTAAATAAAATTATTAACTAGTAAAGAAGCTTTTTAATTAAAAGAGAAGTAATATAATATATTAGAAAATAAAGTTAATTATTTTTATATAAATAAATAGAATAATAACTAGAATATTAAATTAACTTTAAAATACTTATTAACTTTTAATATAAATAATAACTTAGTCTCGATAATTTATTATAATTATTACTACTTTAATAGAGATTTATTAAACTTATTTATTTATTATAATATTAATATTATTTATATCTAAGTACTAAAGTACTTATATATTAGTCTTATAATTCTCGCTTCTAAAATAATTTATAAATAAATATATTCGATAATTATTATTTAACTTTCTAATAAAGTTTTAATATTTATTCTTTAAATTAATCTTATTAATAATATTTATTAAAAGCTCGAACTATTAATAAAATAACTTGAAAAGCTAGTTTTCAAGTTAAATAAAATATATATATATATTTTAAATATATTAATATTTAATTAGATCTATTAAGAAGTTAGTTACTTTATTAATTATTTACTTAAATATAATATTATCTTAAATATATAATTCTTTATAATATTTAAAA
>LNKV01000147.1:12836-23958 GCA_001465935.1 Clarireedia homoeocarpa
AAAGAGATTATATATTTAATCACGTATATACTAACTTATATAGTATCGTGATAATTCGGTTAGAATCATTATATCACCCCCCCCTTCTAAAAAAACTCGCCCTCGAGCGTCCTAATTACTTTATTAATTATTATCTGAATTATATATCTTTAAAGTTTCTTCTTAATAAATATAAATAACCTAAATAGTCTATAATAAATAAATATAATTATAGGAATAATAATAGTAGCTTCTTAGTTTAGCGACATTATACTTTAGATATTATAAAGTTCAGGAATCGCTTTTTATTTACTATAATCATCGGGTAGTCTCCCTTAATATAGTTATAGTTGTTTTCTCTAGATTCCTATAATCGAAACTATTTGAGGAGAAGTACTAAGAGGCCAGGCACCTTCGGGTTAGCTCGATAGAAGTCTCGAAGTAGTATTAGAGATATCTTAAAATCCGATACTTAGTACTAAGTTAGATTAATATTATAATCTCTCTATTAGATATAATATTCTAATAATCTTCGTTTTAAATAGTAAGTTAGTATTTACTCTATTTTATATTTATCTGTTTCTATAATATTAATTAGCGAGAGTGGTTTATTATACTAGTTTGGTAATAGGTTATTGACTATCTTTCTTAATTTATCAGTTAGGAATATATTATAGATTTATATAGTACTAAGTAGATCTAAATAATAAAAGTAACTAATATATTTTAAGACTTTAAAGTATTTACTAGTAGAGTAATCTAGCTTCTTAGATAGCTACTATATTAATAGATATTATATATCCAACTAGATATAATTACTAACTTAGAAGTCTACTAGTTAGTAATACTTATTTGTTTGTTTAGCTATTTACTTTTAAGTAATTATAATAGTAAAGTAGATATATTTCAAAGTTTCACGATTATAGTAAATATAAATATAAGTATTTTAGATATTAAAGTTATCGATTAGGAGATATTTAGTTAGCTTCTAATCTTATATAGCTCTAAGAGTATATCTATAAAGTACTTTAAAGGGGAGCAAGTTATTAAAAGAAGAATATAATAAAGTTAACTATATATAGTCTATTATTAGCAGGAATTCGAACTAATTATCTTGATAATAATTAACAAAAGGTCTTAGCTACTTTTATAAATATTAATTATAAACTTCTATCTACTTATCGGTCTGAAGATAATTGGTAATAGAAAGCTTAACTTTAGTTCTAAGAATATTATTAAATTTAGTCTAAAATAAGAATATAAATTAAGAATCTCGATCGGATAGTATTATTATAAGTAAGCTATAGTACTAGTAGATATATAAGATATAAAATTTAGTCTAGTTTCTTATAATAATAATCTTGTAGTATAAGATCGTAATAGCTTGCTTAGATAAACAGTTAATAATAATAAGTATATTATTATATCTATATTTATTCTTATTAAAACTATAATAATCTATTATAATATATTCTTATATATAAGTTAGAACTAGTAATAGATAGAGTAGTCTAGGCGTCTTATCTCTCGGAACTGAGTTTCGACGATATATATAGTAATTGTGGATATATATAATAATATTATTTTTTATAGAGTACTAGTAATAATACTTTTTAAAAAGTAAGTAAGTCTTCCTGATATCTAAATAAACTATAATAACAAAGTTGTATACCTCGCGAATAAGAAAGGTCTTTAAGTTCTTAATATCAAAGATAATAAAACGGCTTTTATAAAGTAATAAGCCTTCTTTGACTTCGAACCTGGATTTAGACTTTAATTCTTCTCGATTTACTACAATTCGTAAAGTTTACAAAGAATTATAATCGCGGTTCGCTTATAAAATATAAGTAACTAGATTAATAAAACTTATAGAATTTGTAAGAATATTTATTTCGAGAGTAGATTTATTAAAATAGTTGTATATATAGAAAGCTAAAATCCGGGGGTCTAACTTCTTATCCTTAAACAATTACTAGATATATCACTCTTTTTTAAACTTATTTTAAGAACCTAATTCGTCTTCTTTCCAAGTAAGAATATTTACTACGAAGTTGTTCTTACTAGAACGATATATAATAAGGAAATAATAATTAGCTAGAAGTTCGGTCTATTGAGCTTACCGGGTATTAAGTACTTTAATTATTATAAAGTATTCTAAGGCTTTGTGATTAGTATAAACTCGGATCTAGTATAGAGTACTTGTTAACTCGGTATATTAGTACGAGAATAACTTTATAATCACAAGTATTTCTTTATTATAAACCTTATAATTAAGCTTAGCCGGTTATATCGTTTTTAAGAAGTATATAACTAGGAACTAGTTATCACTATATTTCTAAGACAATATACTTATTACAACTCTGTCCGATATATTAGTTTCGAGTATATAAAGAAGGTTATAGTTATAATACTATAGAAGCGGAGTAAAGGTTAATATTTCCTTAAGTATATTAAATAACTACTAACAACTAGTATCGAAGTCAAAGCGAGTTACAACCTTTGTTAGTTTAATAAAAGGCTTTATAATTATATTAAAGTTATAGATAAATCGTTGATAAAAGTTATAAAAGCCTAAGAAGGATTGAATACCTTTTATAGTAGTTAGGTATCTCTATCTTTTAATAATAGTAACCTTTTCGAAATCAACTTCGATATTATTAGTCGAGATAATAAAGCTAAAGTACTTTGTATATTTAATATCGAACTTGTATTTCTTAAGATCAGCTTGTAGATTAATATTCTTAAGTCTTTAAAGTATTTAAGTAATATAAGCTATATATTCAAGTTTATTTTCTAAGTAAATTAAGATATTATCAAGGTAAACAATATAAAAAATATCAAGAAAATCAAATAGAATATTATTTATATAATACTAATATATAACTAGGCTATTAGTCAATTCAAAAGATATAATCTTATATTTATAAGTACTATACCGGGTTCAGAATATAATATACTCTTTAGAGGCTAAGTCTATATAAATACAATAGAATACTTAACGGATATCTAGCTTAGTAAAGACCTTTGCTTTTGAAAGTCTAACTAAGGTCTTATTAATAAATAAAAATAAATATCTATTTTTACAAGTAAGAGTATTCAGAGCTCGGAAGTTAATATATAAATAAAGAGAGTTATTAGGTTTTTTTATAAACAAGATAGAAGCTATAAAGAATATTTAACTTAGTTTAATAAAGCTTTTAAATAAGTTATTTATAATATATTCTTTAATTACTTCTAGCTCTTCTAGCGATATCTTATAAAGAGGGTTGTACTTAAGAGTTTTTTCTCTGTCGCTTTCTAATTAGATCTTATAGTTATATAGACGATAAGATAGAAGGAAGTTAGATTTAGACTTCGAGAATATATATATATATACTATATATTTGGCCGGTATAAGTAGTTCAGTATTATCAATATTTATAAAAGAGTATATAATAGTAGAACGATCGGTCAAGATTAGTAACTATACGACTAGAGTAACTAAATCTTATTTAAATATTTACTACTTCTTTTACTAGTTAATAAGATTATCGACCTCTTATAAAGTAACTATAAAGAGTTTATTATTACTATCTCTTTTATAAATATAGTTTATTACTATAATAGAGATCGTATATATCTCTATAGTACTTAGTTTATATTACGAGAAAAAGATCTAGAGAGGCTTTAGAAGTCTTTTAGACTTAGTATTAAATATAAGAGCTATAAGCTCGATCCGCTTTAACTCTTTTTTTATATAGATAATAAAATGTTTAACTTAAACCTTATAAGATAAGCTATTTATAACTAAGATAACTTCGTTTTTAGTAAAGAAAACCGGGTATTTACCTAAGATATTAAACAGAGTTACCTCGAGATAAAGTAATAAATATATAATAAGTAAATTTAACGTTTTTCTGTTTATATATTATTTTTTAATAATAACTGTATTAATAAAAAACAGTTTTTTCCGATAAATTTTTAAGTCTAAATTATTCTAGTTAAATTTTCAGTCTTAACACTCTATATCATTTTAATAGACCTTGTTTATTACTTCGAGCCTATATAAGTAAGCTTTAATATTATAAGTTCTTATATATATTTAGAAGATAGGTAAGTCTTTAAATTAAATAAAACGTCTTTAGATATAATCAACTAGTACTCGATTCTCAGTAAGCTATTTATATCCTAGTATTACTATATATATATTTAAGTAAGTGATTAGAAAGAAGATAAATAATTAGATATAACTATCGATTATAAAGTTTATTAAAGTATAATAAATAATTAGAAGTCTACTTTAGCTATTATATCTTTTAACTTATAAAAGCGTCTTCAAGTATTTAATTATAGACTTGAGACTATAATAAAGTCGTTGAAAAAAAGAAATATCAATTAATATAAAACTATTTACTTCGAAGTTAATAAGAGCTTTGATTTAATAGAAGATACTACTTTTTACTAGTTTATATAATATTATTATATAGTTTCCTTCTATTAATTTAATTAAGTTTAAATATTTTATATTTCTTAAACTATCTAAAAAGAAGTTTTTATTTAAATACTATCTTTTACTTAATCTATTTCTAGCTACTTTATATAAATTATAACTTTAGTCTAGGTTTTAACTAAAATATTATCTTCTTTCTTTATTTCCTTTATTATATCTTTATAAAACTTATACTTAATTTTACTTATTATATAATAAAAGATTTAGGCTCGAGCGAGAATAGAGAAAGAGGAGTTTTAAATAAAGTTATTAATTAATAAGATAGCTTTTTAGTTAGAGGAGAAATAATATAGTATATTAGTAAATAAAAGTAGTTATCTTATATAAATAGATAGAGTAGTAACTAAAGTACTAAGTTAGTTTTAAAGTATTTATTAGCTTTTAATATAAATAGTAACTCGGTCTCGATAGTTTATTATAATTATTACTATTTTAATAAAAGCTTATTAAACTTACTTACTTATTATAATACTAATATTATTTATATCTAGATACTAAAACACTTATATATTAATCTTATAATCCTCGCTTCTAAAACGATCTATAAGTAAATATATTTGATAATTATTATTCAACTTTCTAATAAGATCTTAGTATTTATTCTTTAAATTAATCTTATTAATAATACTAATTAGAAGCTTAAACTATTAATAGAAAAGTTTAAAGAGTTAGTCTTCGAGCTAGATAAAATATATATATATATTTTAAATATACTAATACTTAATCAGATCTATTAAAAAGTTAATTACCTTATTAATTATTTACTCGGATATAATATTATTCTAGATATATAATTCTTTATAATACTCGAGAGTTAAGCCTTCTAATTAATCTAATATAAATAAGTATTTAATATTATTATTAATAAAACTATATTTATACTAATTAATTCGATTTATAACAAGTTTTCTCTATAATTAAATAATAGGTTTTTTTCTATTAAAGAGTTTATTAGCTAAATATAATATCTTAAATAATATATAACTAGATATTACTAAGATTATATTATTTTAATATAAAGAAATAAATAGTTATAAACTATATAACTAATATAAAAGTAATAACTAGAAGGTACTAGATAAGTTATATTTAATTATCAATTAAAATAATAACTATTTTTAAATCTGATCTACTAATATAATATACTTAGTATTTTAAACTATTAGTTATACTTAGAATTAGACTTATATCTCTATTATTTAGACTATTAATATAATTATTAAGTTAATAGATAATATAATTAAAAAAACTCTTTAAACTACTTTTTCTTTACTCTTACCTTGATATTAATAGTTACTTTAATCGCTAATATCTATATTTTAGTTAAATTAAAGTAAAAGAGATATAAATAATATTAAATAACTTTATTAAGTTATAGAGGATTATATAAGAAAGAGAGATTATTAATAAGAGTTTAAAAAAGATTTATCTTCTACTTAGTATATAGTTTAAAATATTATTTAATTAGCTTTAAGAATATCCTAAATATTAAACTAAATATCAAGAATAATAATAATACTTTATAAAATATTATAAGAAAGCGAGTTTATTTACTTAGTCGATATAGAATAACTTACTTAACCTTTATTTTAAAGTTAGTTAAAAGGTGTTCGATATATTATCGTAATAAGTCTTTAGAGATTATATAGAATAGATAATTTAAAAGATATTAAAAAGTAATATTATATATCGGTGAGACCGGAATAGATTTACTCTTATTATTTAAAGAATCTTTAAAAAAGAGATTTAAAAGTAAAAAAAGATTAAATATTAATATTATTTAGATAGCTATTAACACGGTCGAAGAGATAAGTTAAGTTATTAATAATATAACGAGACTACTAGTTAAAATACTAAATAACTTTAAAATTAATAACTATAGAGCTTAGAGGATTATAAAGGCCCGAAAACTTATATATAAAAAGTAATTATATATTATATCACGTATATACTAATATATATTAATATATATCTAATATCTAACTCACTTTTAAAGAGGTTATATCTTTATATAATATTATAATAATTTGGTTAGAATTATTATAATTATTATTATTATTAGATAATTAATTAATTATTATAGATTATATAATAAATATAAACTTTTAATTAAAAATCCTATATATTAAAAACTTATTATTTAATAAAAACTTAGTTCGAATAAAAAAAAAAAAGTTACTAATATATAAATAATCGGTTATAAATAACTCTAACTAAATAGATTGAAACTTAGAGTAAATATAATATAATCGATATAAATATATAATATTTATATAACTAATAAATCAATTTTAATAATTAAATATAGATAGTTAATACTTTTTATATAAAAGGTATAAAGATTATAATATAATTTTATAATTAGAGAATTAAAATAATTTATATAATTAATATTAAATTTATACTTTATATATAATTCTAAGTATTATATATAACTTTTATACTTCTTTATATAATATTACGTTTAAGATATAACTTTATTAGTTATACTAATATTAAGATTTAATTTAATTAATAGAAAAAAAAAACTAATATCTTAATTATTTAATTTTCTATTTACTCTTCTAATTAGAACTTCAATTATAAATCTTAATCTTTTAAGTAAATAACTTTTCTTATTTAATAAATTAGTTAATTAAAAAACTTTCGTTTATATTAAAATAGTTTTAATCTCTTTTTATTTATATTACTAAATACTATTATATAGAGTATATATAAGATTATATAAAATATCTTTAATCTATAAAAATATAAACTTAATAATATCTTCTTTTAAATTTTTTTATACTTTTTATAAAGTATATTAATAATATTAATATAATTATAATCTATTTTATTTTCAAATTTATTAACCTTTTTAATTATTAATAAAATAAGTAATATAGATTTATTAAATATTTTATATTTTATTTATCTTTCTTTTTAACTTTATTTATTATTAATAAGAGTATTAATCTTTATACTTTGAATTTAGTTAATTATAGTTTTAATTCTAATATTAATTTAATCTTTAAGTTAATCTTATAAATATTATATATTTAGATTATTACTATTCTTATCTAAATATAAATTATTATTTAAAAGTTATAAATTATTAAAAGAACTCTATTTATTATTATTAAACTTATTTATTTTCGAGATCTCTTTATAGTATTTCTAGTTATTAATATTTTATAAAATAATCTTCTTAATAACTATATTAAGATTATTTATATTATTACTTTCTAATATTAATCTATTTAAATTTTCAGTAATTCTAAGATTAAAAATTCGAATAATTTTATTTAAATACTTTTTTAAAAGTACTTTCTAATTCTTATTAGTTTTAAAATAAATAATATTTTTATTAAACTAGATATTATAAATAATAATAATCTTATTAAACTTCGGTATCTATATTTAATAGATTAGTAATTTAAATATATAATTTATTAAATACTTTAAATAAATATAAAGATTAACTTTATATTATTATTTATTAGTATTAATTTCTTATTCTTTATCTAAAAAATAAACTTAATAATTATAATAATATATACTATTCTAATTTAAATATAAATTAGTAATAATTAATATTATTAATATTAAATTATACTATTGGAAATATTATTTAATTTATAAATTTAGAATTTTATTTAATATCTTAAAGCTTCTTTATTATAATAAACTTATATTATATAAATAAATTATTATATATATAATTTCAAGTTATAATTTTAATAGAAGATTTATTTAAGTTTATATTTTTATTATCTTAATAATAACCTTCTAATCTATATACTTTATTATACTATTTGACTTATAAATATAAATTAATAATAGTTTAATCTTAATTCCTTCTATAAATATTTATTATTTAAACTTTATATAATTATTAATATCGATTACTAATTTATTATTATTTTATTTAATAATATAAATAGATAAATAATACTATTATTTTACTTATATTTTAAAATTAATAATTATTTAATATACTTTATAATAGGTTTTATTAATAAATAGAATTTTAAAAATCTTATTATTATATAATTCTTTAATTAGTAATAATTATAAATATCTATTAAATAATATTAGAAAGTTAAAAAGATTTTATATAACTTTATAAAATAGTTATAATAATTACCGATCTTCTAAATAATAATTAATAATCTATTTAATATATACTTTTATATAATACTTATAATCAACTTTTAAAATCCTTTTAATTTTTATATCTTTTATTTTATTTATTAAATATTTAAGAACTTTTTATTCAAGATACTTAGTTTTATTATATTATATTTATATAATATCCTCTTTATTAAATAAAAAATTATATAATTATTTAAAAATTTTATTAATCTTATAATAAATAATTAAATATATTATTATAATTTTATTTATAAGAATATTATTTAGATCAATTAAATAATAAGAAATAATTTTTTTAAATTCTAAAAAGATTAGATTATACTTTTATATAAATAATATAATAATCGTACTTTTCTTATATATATTATATTTTAATATATAGTCAAGATTATAAAATTATAAATTAGTTTTTATTAATTAAAACTTAAAAACTATATTAATATAAAAATCAAGAATAAAAATAATATTTATTAAAATAAGATCTTTTATATTAAGTCTTTTAAAATTATTAAAAACTTTTTTAATAATATAAATACTTTATCTAATAATTAGTAATAAGAATATACTAATTTCAATAATATTATTATTATTAGAATAAATAATCTTTCTATTATTAAATAAAGAAATATTATTTATTAAGTATATTATATTATAATTATCTAGAAAAATAAAGTTTATTAAATAATATTTATTAATAATAACTAATATAAAATATATACTAAGATTACTAATATTTATTAAAGAAAGATTGATAATCACTATTATAACTTTTTTAAAAAAAAATAATAAAAAAGTAATTAAATTAACTATTAGTTATAATAGTTTTTTCTTAATTATTATCTTTTTTAGATTATTTTATTAAAGTAATTTAAATCTCTTTTTAATTTATCTAATTTTAATATTATTAAATCTTTCTTTAATTAATTTATCTTTTAATATTTCTTTTAACTAATTATAATCTTTTAATTTCTATATATATCTATTTTTTAGATTAAAGAACTAACTCTTTAGATAATATAAATAATTCTTATTTTCCTTTTTAGTTAATTTATTTTTATCTTTTTAAAATTTAGACTTAAATTTATTTTTTTTATTTAAGATAATCTCTAATCTTATAATATTTCTTATAAAGATTATTATTATAAAAATATTTTTTCTTTTAAATTTCTAAGATTTATTAACTAATAAAATAATAAGAATAATATTTACTTAGTTTAAAATTAAAATAAATAGATCTAACTATTAATTTATAATAATATATCTTAGTTTCTTATCTATTTAGATTAGTTTAATCTTAATTTTTATTACTTTTAAAAAAGTAGTTATAACGATTATCTTTTTTATTTTATTTAACTAATATATATAAACTTTATTATAAACTATATTCTACTTCTTATATTAATTATTTAAAAATACTTGATTATATTAAATCTAGTTAAATATATTAATATATTCTTTCTAAATATTAGTTAGAACTATTAATTTATAAAATATAAAATAAATCTTGAAAGAATAAATAATATTATATAAAGTAATATTATTAAAGTTAATATTATAAAAACTATAATTAATAAGGAAATTAATATTTATAATTATAAAAATCTATATATAGATATCTTTAAAAACTTTATAATAAATATTATATTTAGTTTTCTCGTTTTAAAATTATTTTTATAAAATTATAAAATTCTTATAAATATCTTAGATTAATAGATATTGTAACTTTAAATAATCTTTTATATTTATATTCTTTTTATTAATTCTATTTATTTTAATATTATAGTTAATAAATAATTAAATATATAACTTATCTTTGAATTAATATATAAAAAGTAATTCTAGTAAAAACTAAATAAACTAATCTTTACTAATCGAATTATTAAATTAGATATTAATTAATAATCTAGTTAATTCTTTATAAATATTAGAATTAATTAGATATTATATTTCTTTAACTTAGTATTATTATTTAAACTCTAAGAATTATATTATTTATTATTATTAAGTTGTAAGTCTAATATTACTAATTATTTTAAATTAAGATATAATAATTATTAAGATTAAAAGAATAAAGAAAAATAATTAATAGATATAAGAAAGTATTTAAAAAAGTAGCTTTTTAAATAAACTGATAAATAGTTTTTCTATATAATAAAGTAAATATTAAACTAAGTTTATAATTATTATAATTTAAATAATAACTAAATATATAATAATAATAAAGATATAAATTAATTTTCTCTCTCTTTTTAAGATTCTTAGTCTTATTTATAAAAATTAATAAAAGTTTTAAATTAAGAAAAGAAGTTCTATTTAATTTTATAATTTATAAAAAAAATATAAATAAAAGTTATAATATATTAATAAAGATTTTAAATAGTATACTAAGATTATTAATTTTTAATAATATTATAATAAAGATTATAAACTTTAATAATATAGTTTTAAAGATTAGTTTATAAAAGCTAACTATATATATACTCGATTAAATAATTAGTTCCACTTTATAATTATATATAC
>LNKV01000147.1:25295-43045 GCA_001465935.1 Clarireedia homoeocarpa
AATATTATATATAATAATTTAATTATAATATTAATTTAATATAATATAAAATATTTAATTTTAAAATAGTTTTATATTTATTTAATATATTTAATTTAGAAAATCTTATTTTATTTTATTTTTTAATATTCTTTTTAAAATAATTATATTTATATTAAATAAATAAAAACGATTATAAGTATTTTAAAAATAATTATCTAATAGTTTTTATATAAAAGTAATAATTCTTTAAATAACTAGATATATAATTAAAAGTAAATTTATTTATAATTTTAATTTATTTTTATTTTATATTTATTTAACTTCTTATATTTAATTAATATTTTTATATTTATTTATTAATTTTATTAATTATAATTAATAAGTTTAAAATATTTAAAAGCGAGTTTTTTAAAAAAAAAGATAATATAATAATTCGGATATTATAAGTTACTAGATTAATAATAATAATATATTATACTTTACTCGGTCGTCTAATATTTCAAGATACTACCTCTAGTAGTAGGGCAGACCTTTAAGTATGCCTAGCGTGCACGTGCCTTAAGCACGTGACTCATATGACTACTACGTATATATAAGCCCTTAAGGCCCTTCGACCCTTTTAGTTCTTTAGTTGTTAATTCTAAGAATAGTATGATCTTATTCTCACAGCGTATCGTCACAACTAGAGCTCTTTATTTATATCTATTTCACTATTGCGCCCCTCAGGGTATCGGCACCCGGTTACCCGCATTGTCGCTCCGGCCACCCGGTTACCCCTCACTAGCCTCCTGACACCGATTAAGTGGAAGCAAAAACTGGACCCTTTCACGATCTTTCAACCCGCCAGTGTAGTCTACAATTCCAGTTGATATGGACCTAGTCACAATTGATCAGCTTATAGAGCGACCGTTACTTAGCAATCCAGAGAGGCAAATAAGGCTGCTATATCTTCGGCCTGGAGAGCCAACCGATATTATCCAAGGACATCTCAGCAGTTGGGATTTGGATTGTGCTCCTCCATTTATAGCTATCTCTTACACCTGGGGCCCAGCAGAGCCTCGGTTACAGATTTCGATCGGAGAAAGAAAATATTTTGTCCGGAAGAATTGTGCCTATGCTCTGTGGCAGGCTCGATTCCACAAGCCCAGCTCATGGATATGGATAGACTCCCTTTGCATCGACCAAAATAATCACACGGAGAAAAACCTCCAGGTAACTATTATGGGGAAAATATACGCTAAATCACTGCAAGTTTTGGCATGTATTGGTCCGGCGGACGAAAGCAGCGACTACATTTTCAAAGTGCTGCTTGATATGGACAAGATCATTCAAGACTTTCCAGAAAATTGGTACGATCTTGATGAAGACGAGGCAAAACGTGTCTGGAATCCACCTTCAGGTGAAACATTGATTGTGGAACTATTCAACCACTGGAATAGATTCTCGGACCGGGCTTATTTTTCGCGTGTTTGGGTTGTGCAAGAGCTGCTGGGGGGACTGGGTCGTACTAAGGTTCTCTGTGGGACATCTTCGACTGATTGGGAGCTCTTGGGAGACCTCTCCTTTAGAATGGAAGCGTGTTTTAGCACTTTTAATTTCATATCATCACACCTGCACCCAGGAGAGTCTCCGGCTCGGGACATTTACTCAATGGTCGTACAATTGCAAGCATTTGATAGTACGGAATTCAACTTCCCACAAATCCTTGAAGAGTCGCGTGACTGTCAAGATATAAGGGACCGCATATACGGCACATTAAACCTTATTGATTGGGAGCGATTTCACGTACCACGTCCAGTTCCAGATTACAACATCTCGAGGGTTCTTCTTGCTGTAGAAGTATTACGAAGAACACTTGACCTCAATTTCAGGCTTATTGGATTTGCAACTGTGCCTGCGCTTGAAATTGCTATAGATGACCTAATCGCTGAGGGCTTTGTTTCGATACATGGTGTTAGTAACCTGGACAAAGTACCTTCGGGCAGCACGTTGAGTCGAAGCTGGTACGACTCAGTTCAAGGGGCTGTCAGAATAGAAGGAGACGTATCTATGGGTCTTCATGTTAATCTGCGGAAGGGCAAGGACTATGGCCTCGATTCGACGAAGGCCGAGGACGTATTTGCCGCATGGGATGATGGCGAACGTATAGGTGGATATCCCAAGCCGTTTGGTGGTAAAACTCCTGTAAAGGTTTTTACAGACTCCACTCTATCATTGCTAGCTTGTCCAGACACACGAGCTGGTGATATACTCCTTCATGTTACCTACGCTGGTATCCTCATTATACGGCCAGCTGATGACGCTACGTCTTATATAGTCGTTGGAAAAGCCATACTAGTGAACGGTTACAAAATGTTAGTGGGAAACACAGCTGCAGGTTCCGCGTGGACTTGTGAATGCTGGTCGAAGCTACCAAGAAAATCACACGCGACTGCTTGTATCTACGTCAGGTTTCACGTATCAGATATACAAGCGTTATGTCTGGGCACGGGAACTGTAGAGGACCAGCCTAAGCAGTCACTTTACCAGGCCTCTTTAAACATTCCAGAACCTGGTACTCTAATACAAGATATAACAGATCGGAACTGGAGAAGTGACCAGGCGATAGTGCCTTTCTCAGAGGCTTGTGAGAGACATTGTTCTGTAGATACAAGCCGTCCTGGTCTTCGAGTGTGTATCGAAGCCGAGACCGGACCGTATCTTAAAATTTTCAAGTGATACGTTTAAAAAAGATTGCAGAGAGATAAACTAAATAATAAATAGAAATATTTTCTTAAAAGAATATTTATTATAATAAATTATTTGACTCTAATTTATTAAATTATAAATAAAAAAGTTATAAAAAGTTAAAATAATAATATAAAGTAATTAAATATTAATATCTTAAAAAGTATAATAATATAATAAATATTAAAATATATTCTAATAAAATAAAATATATAATAATTAGTTTATATATTAATTGTAACGAGACTACTAGTTAAGACACTAAATAACCTTAGAATTAACAACTACAGAGTTAAGAGGATTATAAGGATCCGAAGGCTTATATACAGGAAGAGATTATATACTTGATTATATATATACTAATATATACTTATATACTTGATATCTGACTTACCTCTATAGAGGTTATATTCTTATATAGTATTGTAATAATTTAATCAGAATTATTATATCACCCCCCTCTTCTAAAAAAAGCTCGCTCTCGAGTATCCTAATTGCTTTATTAATTATTATCTGAATTATATATCTTTAAAGTTTCTTCTTAATAAATATAAATAACCTAAATAGTTTATAATAAATAAATATAATTATAAGAATAATAATAATAACTTTTTAGTTTAGCGATATTATACTTTAAATATTATAAAATTCAAAAATCACTTTTTATTTACTATAGTTATCAGGTAGTCTCTTTTAGTATAGTTATAGTTATCTTCTCCAGATTCCTATAATCGAAGCTATTCGAGAAGAAGTATTAAGAGACTAGATACTTTTAAGTTAACTCGATAGAAGTCTTAAAATAATATTAGGGATATCTTAAAATCTAATATTTGATATTAAACTAAATCGATATTATAACCTCTTTATTATATATAATACTTTAATAACCTTTATTTTAATTAGTAAGCTAATATTTATTTTATTTTATATTCGTTTATTCTTATTATATTAATTAGTAGAAATAGTTCGTTATACTAGTTTAGTAATAAATTATCAATTACTTTTCTTAACTTATCAATTAGGAATATATTATAGATTTGTATAGTACTAAACAGATCTAGATAATAAAAGTAATTAATATATTTTAAAACTTTAAAGTATCTACTAGTAAAGTAATCTAGCTTCTTAGATAATCGCTATATTAGTAGATATTATATATCCAATTAGATATAATCGCTAACTTAAAAGTCTATTAACTAGTAATATTTATTTATTTACTTAGTTATTTACTTTTAGATAACTATAATAGTAGAGCGGATATATTCTAAAACTTTATAATTATAGTAAGTATAAATATAAATATCTTAGATATTAAAGTTATTAACCAAGAAATATTTAATTAGCTTTTAATTCTATATAGTTTTAAAAGTATATCTATAAAGTACTTCGAAAAAAAGTAAGTTACTAAAAGAAGAATATAGTAAAGTTAGCTATATATAATCTATTATTAATAGGAATTCGGACTAGTTATCTTAATAATAATTAATAAAAGATCTTAACTACTTTTATAAATATTAGTTATAAACTTCTATTTACTTATTAGTCTAGAGATAATCGATAGTAGAAAGTTTAATCTTAGTTCCGAGAATATTATTAAACTTAGTCTAAAATAAAGATATAAACTAAAAGTCTTAATTAGATAGTATTATTGTAAGTAGACTATAATACTAATAAATATATAAGATATAAAGTTTAATCTAGTCTCTTATAGTAATAGTCTTATAATATAAAATTATAATAACTTACTTAAATAAATAATCGATAATAATAAATATATTATTATATCTATACTTATCTTTATTAAAACTATAATAATCTATTATAATATATTCCTATATATAAGTCGGAACTAGTAATAAGTAGAGTAGTCTAGATATCTTATTTTTTAGAATTGAGTTTCAACGATATATATAGTAATTACAGATATATATAATAATATTATTCTTTATAAAGTATTAGTAATAGTACTTTTTAAGAAATAAATAAGTCTTTCTAATATTTAGATAAACTGTAGTAACAGAGTTATATACCTTATAAATAAGAAAAGTTTTTAAGTTCTTAATATCAAAAATAATAAAATAGTTTTTATAAAATAATAAACCTTTTTTAACTTCGAATCTAGATTTGAACTTTGATTCTCTTTAATTTATTATAATTTATAAAGTTTATAAAGAATTATAATTATAGTTCGCTTATAAAATATAAGTAACTAGATTAATAAAACTTATAGAATTTATAAAGGTATTTACTTTAAAAGTAGATTTGTTAAAATAGTTATATATATAAAAAGCTAAAATCTAAGAGTCTAACTTCTTATTCTTAAATAATTACTAGATATATCGCTCTTTTTTAGACTTATTTTAAGAACTTAATTTATTTTCTTTTTAAATAAAAATATCTACTACGAAGTTATTCTTGCTAGAGCGATATATAATAAGGAAATAATAATTAACTAAGAGTTCGACTTATCAAGCTTACTAAGTATTAAATATTTTAATTATTATAAAATATTCTAAGGTTTTATAGTTAATATAAACTCGGATCTAGTATAAAGTACTAATAAACTTAGTATACTAATATAAGAATAACTTTATAATTATAAGTATTTCTTTATTATAAACCTTATAGTTAAATTTAACTGGTTATATTGTTTTTAAAAAGTATATAACTAGAAACTAGTTATCGTTATATTTCTAAGATAATATATTTATTATAACTCTGTCTGATATATTAGTTTCGAGTATATAAAAGAGGTTATAGTTATAATATTATAGAAGTAAGATAGAGGTTAATATTTACTTAAATATATTAAATAACTACTAATAGCTAATATCGAAGTTAAAGCGAATTATAATCTTTATTAGATTAATAAAAAATTTTATAATTATACTAAAGTCGTAGATAAATCGTCGATAAAAATTATAGAAATCTAGAAATAATTAAATATCTTTAAGTATAATCGAGTATACTTATTTCTAAACGATAGTAACTTTTTCGAGATCAACTTCGATATTATCAGTTAAAATAATAAAGTTAAAGTATTTTGTATATTTAATATCGAACTTATATTTCTTAAAGTTAGTTTATAAATTAGTATCTTTAAGTCGCTAAAGTACTTAAATAATATAGACTATATAATCAAGTTTATTTTCTAAGTAAATTAAGATATTATCAAAGTAAGTAGTATAAAAAATATCAAGAAAATCAAATAGAATATTATTTATATACCGCTAATATATAGCTAAGCTATTAGTTAATCTAAAAAGTATAACCTTATATTTATAAGTATTATACTAAATTCGGAATATAATATACTTTTTAGAAGCCGGGTCTATATAAATATAATAGAATATTTAATAGATATTTAGTTTAATAAAGACTTTTATTTTTAAAAACCTAGTTAAAATCTTATTAATAAGTAGAAGTAGATATTTATTCTTATAAATAAAGGTATTTAGAACTTGGAAGTTAATATATAAATAAAGAGAGTTATTAAGTTTTTTTATAAATAAGATAGAAATTACGAAAGATATTTAACTTAGTTTAATAAAGCTTTTAAGTAAATTATCTATAATATATTCTTTAACTACTTTTAGCTCTTTTAACAATATCTTATAAAGAGGGTTATATTTAAAAGCTTTTTCTCTATTGCCTTTTAATTAGATTTTATAATTATATAAGTAATAAAATAGAAGAAGATTAAACTTAGACTTCGAGAATATATATATATATATTATATATTTAGCTAGTATAAATAGTTTAATATCAATATTTATAAGAGAGTATATAATAGTAGAATAGTCGGTCGAAGCTAGTAATTATATAATTAAAGTAATTAAGTCTTATTTAGATATTTACTATTTTTTTTATTAGTTAATAAGACTATTAATCTTTTATAAAGTGATTATATAAAGTTTATTATTATTATCTTTTTTATAAATATAGTTTATCACTATAATAAAGATTATATATATCTTTATAATACTTAGCTTATATTATAAAGAAGAGATCTAGAGAGGTTTTAAAAGTCTCTTAAACTTAGTATTAAATATAGAAAATATAAGCTCGACTCGTTTTAACTCTTTTTCTATATAGATAATAAAAAGTTTAATCTAGATTTTATAAGATAAATTATTTTTAACTAAAATAACTTCGTTTTTAATAAAGGAAACTAAGTATTTACTTAAGATATTAAATAGAGTTATCTCGAGGTAAAGTAATAAATATATAATAAGTAAATTTAATATTTTTCTATTTATATATTGTTTTTTAATAATAACTATATTAATAAAAAACAGTTTTTTCTGATAAATTTTTAAGTCTAGATTATTCTAGTTAAATTTTCGGTCTTAATATTCTATATTAACTTGATAGACCTTGTTTATTATTTTAAGTTTATATAAATAAGCTTTAATATTATAAGTTCTTATATATATTTAAGAGATAAGTAAATTCTTAAACTAAATAAAATATCTTTAAATATAGTTAACTAATACTCGATTTTTAATAAACTATTTATATCCTAGTATTATTATATATATATCTAAATAAGTAATTAGAAAGAGGGTAAATAATTAGATATAATTATCAATTATAAAGTTTATTAAAATATAATAAATAATTAGAAACTTACTTTAACTATTATATCTTTTGATTTATAAAAGTATCTTCAAGTATTTAATTATAAACTTGAGATTATAATAAAGTCGTTAAAGGAAAGAAATATTAATTAATATAAAGCTATTTACTTTAGAGTTAATAAAAGTCTTAGTTTAATAGAAGATACTACTTTTTATTAATTTATATAATATTATTATATAGTTTTCACTTATTAGTTTAATTAAATCTAAGTATTTTATATCTCTTAAATTATTTAGAAAGGAGTCTTTATTTAAATACTATCTTTTACTTAGTCTACTTCTAATTACTTTATATAAATTATAACTTTAGTCTAGGTTTTAATTAAGATATTATCTTCTTTCTTTATTTTCTTTATTATATCTTTATAAGACTTATATTCGACTTTATCTACTATATAACAAAGGGTCTAGGCTTGAGCGAGAGCGGGGGAGAGGGAGCTTCGAATAAAGTTATTAACTAGTAGAGTAGCTTTTTAGTTAGGGGAGAAGTAATATAGTATATTAGTAGATAGAGATAGTTATATAAGTAGAGTAATAGTAAAGATACTAGGTTAGCTTTAAAGTGTCTACTAACTCTTAGTATAAATAGTAGCTCGGTTTTAATAGTTTATTATAATTATTATTACTTTAGTAAAAGCTTATTAGATTTATTTACTTATTATAATACTAATATTATTTATATCTAGATACTAAAGTACTTGTATATCGGTTTTATAATCCTTGTTTCTAAGATAATCTATAAATAAATATATTCGATAATTATTATTCAGCTTTCTAATAAAGTTTTAATATTTATTTTTTAAATTAATCTTACTAATAATACTAACTAGAAGCTCGAACTATTAGTAGAAGAGTTTAAAAAGTTAGTTTTCAAGCTAGATAAAGTATATATATATATTTTAGATATACTAATATTTAACCGGATCTATTAAAAAGTTAGCTACTTTATTAATTATTTACTTAAATATAATATTATTTTAGATATATAATCTTTTATAATACTCGAAAGCCAAGCTTTTTAATTAGTCTAATATAAATAAATATTTAGTATTATTATTAATAAAACTATATTTATACTAGTTAATTCGATTTATAATAAGTTTTCTCTATAATCGAGTAATAGGCTTTTTTCTATTAAAGAGTTTATTAGTTAAATACAAGACCTTAAATAATATATAACTAAATACTATTAGGGTTATATTATTTTAGTATAGAGGAGTAAATAGTTACAAGCTATATAATTAATATAGAGATAATAACTAGAGGGTACTAGATAAATTATATTTAATTATTAACTAAAGTAATAATTGTTTTTTAATCTGATCTACTAATATAATATATTTAATATTTTAAACTATTAGTTATACTTAGAATTAAGTTTATATCTCTACTATTTAAACTATTAGTATAGTTATTAAGTTAGTAAATAATATAACTAAAAAAACTTTTTAAACTACTTTTCCTTTACTTTTACTTCGATATCGACGATCAATATTTATATTTTAATTAAATTAAAGTGAAAGGGATACAAATAATACTAAATAGCTTTATTAAGTTATAAGGGGTTATATAAAAAGAGGGGAGTAATATTGAGAATCCGAGATAAACTTATCTTCTACTTAGTATATAACTTAGAGTGTTGTTTAATTAGCTTTAAGAGTATCTTGAGTACTAAGTTAAATATCGAGATTAATAGTAATATTTTATAAAGTACTATAAGAAGGCGAGCCTACTTATTTAACTGATACAAAACAACTTAGCTAACTTCTATTTTAAGATTAGTTAAAGGGTGTTCGATATATTATTATAATAAGTTTTTAGAGATTATATAGAATAAGTGATTTGAGAGTAATATTATATATCGGTAAAGCTAGAATAAGTTTACTTTTATTATTTAGAGAATCTTTAAAGAAGAGATTTAAAGGTAAAGAGAGATTAAATATTAATATTATTTAGATAGCTATTAATATAGTTAAAGAGATAAGTTAAGTTGTTAATAATATAACGAGACTACTAATTAAGATACTAAATAACTTTAAAATTAATAATTATAAAACTAAGAGGATTATAAAGATTTGAAGGTTTATATATAAAAAGAGATTATATATTTAATTATATATATACTAATATATACTTGTATACTTAATATCTAACTCACTTCTATAAAAGTTATATTCTTATATAATATCGTGATAATTTAGTTAGAATTATTATACTCAAGTCTATAATCAAATACTTGAAAACACTTTTATAAGTCAAGAGATATAATAATCAAAGTAGGTTTCTAATTACTTATTATATTTTAATAAACTTTATAATCGATAATTATATTTAATTATTTACTCTCTTTCTAATTATTTATTTAAATATATATATAATAATATTAGAATATAAATAGTTTATTAAGAATTAAATATTAGTCGATTATATTTAAAAACATTTTATTTAATTTAAAGATTTATTTATCTTTTAAATATATATAAGAACTTATAATATTAAGACTTATTTATATAAGCTCGAAGTAATAAATAAAGTCTATTAAACTAATATAAAGTATCGAGACCGAAAATTTAATTAGAATAATCTAGACTTAAAAATTTANTAAATAATATAACTTTATATTTATATATATTATATTATATATAGAATATAATATATTTTTTAAAAATTAAATTTATATAAATATAATAAAATATTTAATAAATATTTAATTTAATAAAAATTTTTATTTTTAAGAACTTAATTAAAAATTTATTAATAAATAAAAATAAATATTTATTCTTATAAATAAAAATATTAAAAGTTTAAAAATTAATATATAATTGAAAAGAATTATTAAAATTTTTTATAAATAAAATAGAAATTATAAAAAATATTTAATTTAATTTAATAAAATTTTTAAATAATTATTTATAATATATTTTTTAATTACTTTTAATTTTTTTAATAATATTTTATAAAAAAAATTATATTTAAAAACTTTTTCTTTATTATTTTTTAATTAGATCTTATAATTATATAAATAATAAAATAAAAAAAAACTTAGATTTTAAAAATATATATATATATATTATATATATTATAACCTAGTTACGTGGCAGCTAAAGGACTTTAGACTTAGAAGATATATATTATATTAAGAGACTAAACCTTAATACTAATATAATATAATATATAGAAGTTTATAGATTTAGATATTAAGTAAAAGAAGAAAAATACTTTAATAGATAATAATACTTATAAGATAAGTAGTATTCTAGAAAGAAAAGTATTTAGAAAATAAAAAATACTTTATAGAAAAAAGTATTTAAATAAAGAAAAGTGTTTTAATTAAGATTAATACTTTTAATAAAACCTTTAGTTAATAAAATATATAATATAATTATCTTAATTATTTTAATATAACTAGCTAATTAAAATAACTAAGATAATTAAAATAAATAGAGAATAAAGGTTTATATAAATAGATAGTATTTTTTATAATATATAGAACTTTATATTTAATTTAATTAATTAATTTTAATTACTATTTATTATCTACTATTATATTTATTAATTCTTTATATAATCACTAATATTAAACTTATAATAATACTCTTTATCTCTAACTAATAATATTTAATCTTTTAATTACTTCTATATAACTTAGAAAAACAAGTATTTATAATACTTTAAATACTATTATTACTTTATATATTAAATCGATATAGTTTATAATAATATTATTATAACTAGATCTCTAATCTAACTAATAGTAATATCTATTATTAATCTAATTAATATTTTTATACTCTAAAATAACTATAATAACGATATCGATATAAACTAAAAGAATATAAATAATAATAGTAATAACGAGTTAAAAGAGCTAAAACTTTAAGAAACTCTAAAAGTTATATTACTAAATAAGTATAATAATAATAAAAAAGAGTTAAATACTTTTCTTCTATAATTAAGAATATACTTTAAATTTAATATTAATAAATTTATTATCCGAAATATTAGAAGTTTTTAAACTACTTTTTATTTTAAAGATAAAGTATTTAAATAGATTAAACTATTTTTATCTAACTACTTCGAGAATAGTCTAGACTCTAATAAGATAATATTAATTATTATAATTATTTTTAAAAGTTTCAAAGAATTCTATAAAGAAATATAATAAATATTTAAAAATATCGATATTATATAAATTATTAAAAGAAAACTATTTATTTTTTAATAAATAGAGTTAGTAATTAACTATATTATAAAATTCCGAAAGTATAGAAACTAAACTAATTAGAATATTATAATACTTCTAAACTATTATATATTAGATTTATAAAATAGTATTAAATTTAAACTTTTATATAAAGACTCTATTAATAATATAAATAATTTAATCGAAGAAATTATTCGAATTGATAATTATAAATATAAATTCTAATAAGAATTATATTTTATTAATAATTAGTAATCTCGTTTTTATTAATTAAACAAGAAATATTTAAAAAATTTAAGAAGATAAAATTATAAAGAAGAAACTTATAATAACTTTATAGAATTAGATATTATAAACTTATAAAACAACTTTTTTATAAAAGAAAAGAATTATTAATAAGAAAAGAAACTTTATTTTAAATATAAATTCCTAGAATATTAAGTAAGAGACTATTAAAGAAAACTATAAGAATAAAAACTAAAAGAGAATAACTAGAAAGGAAAAAAATAGTTTAAAATTATAATAAATAAAGATAATTATTAAAGTAAGAATATATCTAGATATTAATTAAATATAATAATTAGATAAAACGAACTAGATTATATAATACTATTATAAATAATTTATTATAATAATAACTATTTAATATACTAGTTAGATAAAAATAGTATAAGATAATATTCTAAGAAATTAAAAAGCTACTAATTAAATAAAGTACTTAACTTATTATAAATAAATAAGAAATAGATTATTAAAAAAAATAATATTTAGAAAATCAGAATTTAAATTTATCTAAATTAAATAGTTAAATATTATAATTATATAAAAACCTCTAAACCTAAAATAAATAAAACTTATAAGTTTATATATAAAAATAATAAATATTTTAAATAAAAATAGTTTGAAATAAATAAGACTTATTAGAAATTTTCTAGAAATAATTTTAAAGATATTAAATCTTAAATTAAATAATATTAAATAATATTTTACTATTTATAAATAATATAATTATAAAAATAGATTAGAAATAAAAGAAATATTTATATAGAATAACTAGTATATAAATTCTTAGTAGAAAGATAAATATATTATATTAAATCGGTTAATAAAGAAGTTAAACTCTAATAAAATATATTTACTATAAAGTTTTATTACGAAATACTTTATAATAATTAAAAATAACTTGTAATAAAATTAAAAAAGCTAGTTAAAAAGTTAAAAACTATTTTAAAATTAGAATAGATTTTTTATAAAATATATATAAATAAATAGATACTTCAAACTATAATAGATTTAAAAGTAATAGAAAATTTTATAATATTAAAAACTATAATATTAGTAAACTTATAAATTCTTAGAAAATCAATTTTATATAAACTTATTTTTACTAATAAGTAATTAATTAAAAAAGATAGAATAATTTATTATAAAACGAAAATATTTATAATATAATTAAATTAGTATTCTAAATAGATAAAAATAAATTTAGTACTTTTAAAAAGATATTAGATAATTCTGAGAATACTATAATTAAGAAGTTATAATCTATATATTAACTAAGTTATAAGGACTTTGAAGTTAAATAAATATAAATATAAAATAAAAATTATATAAGATTCTATAAAACTAATATACTAATATAGAATATAATAGAAAAAACTATAAAAGTTGAAAGTAAATAATATCTTGAATATAAGATATCTAGTTTAAGATCTATTATTAAAATATATACTAGTAATATATAAGAAATATATTAATATCTTCAAAGAAAAAACTAATAAAAATACTTTATTGAAATATTAGTTTTAAGATTATAAGATAAAATTAATTGATAAGAAAGAACTACTATTTTTATTAATTATATTATAATTAGTAAAAAAGTTAGAAATATTATAAAATTATATTAATAAGATATTAGTAAAGAGATTTATTAAATAATTATAATTACTAATTAAAATACTAATCTTCTTTATATTAAAGAAAAAGAAAGATAAATTTAAACTAATAATTAATTATTAGAAATTTAATAATATTACTTTTAAAGATCGATATTTATTATTATTAACTAATAAACTATAAGATCGTTTTAAATAAATTAGATATTTTACAAAGTTAGATTAAAGATTAAGATTTAATTTAATTCGAATTAAAAAAAAATAAATAGAAAATAGTATTTCGATATAAATATAAATATTATTAGTATAGAGTTATACCTTTTAATTTAATAAATATATTAATTATATATATATAATTAATTAATAATCTATTAAAAAAATATCTTAATAAATACTATATAATATATCTAGATAATATTCTAATCTTTATAGAAACTTTTAAAGAATATATTAAAGTAGTCTAAGATATATTAGAAATTTTAATAAATATAGATATTTTATAAAAACTTTAAAAATATAAGTTTTATATTATTAAAACAAAGTTTTTAAAATATATTATTAATATAAAAAAATTTAAGATAAATTTAAATAAAGTTAAAAAAGTTCTAGAATAGAAGTAATTTATAATTATTAAGAAAATATAATTATTTCTTAAATTTATAAATTTCTATAAACGATTTATTAAAGATTATTCGAAGATAACTATTTTATTTAATAAATTAACTAAAAAGAATCGATAATATAAATAGAATAAAGTAATATAAAAAGTATTTAATATATTTAAATAAATTTTTATATAAGTTTTAATCTTTATTATATTCAATCTAAAACTACTTATTATAATAAAAACTAATATATTAGATTATATACTAAGAGTAGTTTTAAGTTAACTAAGTAAAAATAAGAAATTATAATTAGTTATATATTATTCGAGGAAACTATTATTAGTAGAATTAAATTACAAAATATATAATAAGGAACTATTTATAATTATTAATATATTTCGAGAATAGAGAGTATATTTTAAAGAACTTAAATATATAGTCTAGATATACTTAGATTATAAGAACTTAATTTATTTTATAATAACTAAGATTTTAAATAGATAATAAATATATTAAATAAAAATATTAATTATATATAACTTTAAAATCTTATATATTAAAGAAAAGAAGAATATTAGAATTAATATTTTAAATAAGAAACTTAAATACTTAGAAAATAAAATATACGAATTATATATAATATTTCGAAAAGAAAAAGATTTACTAGTATTCAACTCTTTATAACTAGTTATAATAATAATACTTTATAATAACTATCTAGAAAAGGAAATATAAAAATATTATAAAAATAATTCTATTATAAAACGAATATTGAAGAAACTAAGTAAAGAATTTATAATAAAAAATAATATTATATATTTTTATAAAAAAATATATATATCTTCAAACTTAGTTAAGAAGTTTACTTAGAAATAATATAAATTATTAACTTATAGATATTAAGAAATTATAAAAATATTTATAAGATTAAAAATAAATAGTTATTTTTTTTAAATAAAAAGGATAATTAAAGAGGTTATAGAAAATTATAATATCTATATATAAAATAAAACTTTATAATATATTTTATATAATTAATTTAAAACTCCGGATATATTTATTTAATTATAAAAGTTTATTATATAGAACTTTATAGTTAAACTCTTATCTTTAAAAGACTTAATTATAAAAATAGTATATAATTCTATTTTAGTAATTATAGACTAATTAATTAAATTTAGATATATAATTTTATATAAAGAAAGTAGTATAACTAAAGATCTAGTTTATATATTTCTAAAAATAGTAGTTAGTATATATAGAGTACTAAATAAAATTATCTTAAATCGAGATAAATTATTTACTTCGAAATTCTAATAAATATTTATTATATTACTAGGAATTAAAAGAAAACTTTCTATAATATTTTATTTATAAATAAATAATTAAATAGAATAATTAAATTAAATTATAAAATAATATTTATAATATTATATTAACTATTAATAAGATAACTAAATAGAATTACTACTATTTATATAATTTATATATAATATTGTAAAAGTAATAATAACAAGTATAATATTAGTATATATTAATTTCAGATTTAAACTAAAAATATATAATATATAATTACTAAATATAACTAAGTTAGATATTAGAATAATAAAAATAGAAGATTTTAAGAATTTATATAAATAATTATTATTTGATATTAAATTTATTATAGAAAGAACTATCTAATATTATAATATAAAGTATAATATAGAATTAATATTAAAAAAGGAAAATAAAGTTTATTTTCTTAAATAAAATATCAATATAAAAAAACTAAGTAATAAATTAAATTATAAGAAACTAGGATTTTTTAAAATCGTCGAAATAGTTAAACTAATTAACTACTATTTTAAGTTATTAAAAATAATAAATATATACTTAATATTTTATATTTTATTTTTAAAACTAGTATTACTAAAAGTACTAAATATATTTTATATCGAAATTAAATTAGTAAACTTAAATATTAAATATAAAATTAAAGAAATATTAGATTAGAAATATATTAAAAGAAAGTTTTATTATTTAATTAAATAAAAAGAATATCTATATTTAGAAAATATATAGAAACTAATTAAGAACCTAAACTATTTATAAAATTTAAAGAAATTCTATTTAAAGAATCTTTAGCTTCTAATTAAATAATTAACTTAGAATTATTTATTAAAGAAAACTCGAAGACTAAAAGATCGACTTTAAAAGAATTAAATAATTAAAAAGTTTGTTTAATTTATTTAAACTATTCTCTTTTTAATTTCTTTTTTTTTTAAATATCTTTAGCTCCTCGATTGTTTTTAGATTATATTATAATATCTTTTTAATATTTTTATATATCTTATTAAATTATAACTAAGTTTTTTTTACTTAAATATAAAAATAAAGAATCTTAGTTATAGTCTCTTTCTTTTCTTAATAAAACTTTTTATTTTTTTCTTAAAAACACTTCTCTTTAGAATCTATATAAATTTAAATAGTAGTTATTATATTAAAAATATTATAGAATTTCTTAATATTACTTTTTCTATACTTTTTATAATAAATATTATTAGAAAGAATATAATATTTATACTTTTTTTCAAAATAATAATTATAAGAAAATAATATAATAATTCTTTTTTCTTTATTATAAATATACTAATTTTAATAACTACTAATAAACTTAGACGAACAGATATAGAATATAATAAAGAAAGAAAATCTAAGAAAATTATTTAAAACTTAAATAAGTACTTCGTATTAATATAATAAATATCAAGACGATATTAGATTAAAAAGAGAATAATATTATAATTTAGTTATATAATAGTTAAAGGATTTTAGACTTAGAAGATATATATTATATTAAAGAACTAAACTTTAATACTAATATAATATAATATATAGAAGTCTATAAGTTTAAATATTAAGTAAAAGAAGAAAAGTATTTTAATAAATAATAGTATCTATAAAATAAATAGTATTCTAAAAAAAAGAGTACTTAGAAAATAAAAAGTATTTTATAAAAGAAAGTACTTAAATAAAAAAAAATACCTTAATTAAAATCAATACTTTTAATAGAACCTTTAGTTAGTAAGATATATAATATAATTATTCTAACTATTCTAATATAATTAACTAACTAAGATAACTAGAATAATTAAGATAAATAAAAAATAAAAGTTTATATAAGTAGATAATATTTCTTATAATATATAGAGCTTTATATTTAAGTTAATTAATTAACTTTAATTCCTATTTATTACTTATTATTATATTTATTGATTCCTTATATAATCGCTAATATTAAACTTATAATAATACTTTTTATCTTTAACTAATAGTATTTAGTTCTCTAACTACTTCTATATAACTTAGAAGAATAAGTATTTATAATAATATATTTAGTTAATATAAATAACTTAATATTAATATTTATAAAAAAGTATATAATAATAAAATAATTAATTAAAGTTAATAATTATTCAACTAAAATAGTTATATTTTATTTAGATATTTATTATTCTTTTTACTAATTAATTAGACTCTTGACTTTTTATAAAATAATTATAAAGAATTTATTATTATTATCTTTTTTATAAATATAATTTATTATTATAATAAAGATTATATATATCTTTATAATATTTAGTTTATATTATAAAAAAGAGATTTAAAAAAGTTTTAAAAGTCTCTTAAACTTAATATTAAATATAAAAGTTAT
>LNKV01000148.1:0-12709 GCA_001465935.1 Clarireedia homoeocarpa
TTATATAATAGTTTGAGATTATTAATTAATTATATTTATATATAAGTTTATATTATTTATTCTTACTAGTATTACTATTATTAACTCTATTATTACTATTCTAGAAATATTGTTTTTAAACTACTTTCTCTTTTTTATAAGTAGGTAGTAGTTTTAAAAGTATATTTATAATAATTTATAATAAATAGTCTTAGTTTTATTAAAATAGAATATAGCTTTTATATAAAATTATATTTAAGATATATAGTTTTTAATAATATATCTTTTATATATAAATACTATATTTATTTAAAGTAAAAGTACTTTTATTTTTAATAATTATAATAAATATTATAAATAAGGTTTTATACTTTTCTCAATCTATATTCAGTTTACTAAATATTAGAATAGTACTTATAATAATTATAAATAATAAGATTATAATATTTATTACTATATTATTATCGAAGTTTTATTCAACAACTTATTAAACGATCTTAATAATAATACTAATAATAAATATAATAAAAGTAACTTAGATAAAACTCTAGTTAAATCTAAGTTAGTAGATAAAATAACTATTAATTTAATAGTCTTTATAATTAATATTTCTTATAAGAATTCTATTATTCTCTAAAGTATATATAAAACTTTCTTTTTATTTATAAATATAATTCCTTTAATTTATTATAAGTTCGTATATAACTATTAAATAATACTTAAGTTTAGTTTTAACTTTTATATAATATTTAAGATAAATAGTAAGTTTCTATTTTATAAAACTAAAAAGTTTTTCTAATTTTCTATTAATTCTCATTTAATTTTTATTAAACTTTTATTATATATAAAGTATATTCCTTATTTATCTAACTATTTAATAAATAATTATAATAAAAATACTATAAAGAAAATTCAAATAACTATATTATACTCTTTAATTTATATTTTAAGAAAACTAAAAAATAAAAAACTTAAATAAATAAAATTCTCCTTTCTAATATTACTTTTTATTATTATATAATTTACTTTTTTATGTAGATAGTAAGTTTATTTATATTAATTATTATTTCTAGTATCTTATTTACTATCTCTTTAATTATTATATTAGTAAGATTATTATTACTTTTGATTTATTAAATTTCTATTAACTCTCTTCTTTTATATAATTAATATAAAGTTATAATATTAATTATCAATTGTTTCTTTTTTATTATTCTAAATTTTATAAAATAGTTATATAAGAAATATAAATTTATATAAATAATAGTCGGTAATACTAGAAGTTCTAACTACTTAATAATTATTTAAATTATATAACTAATTATAATTACTAAATTGATATTAATAACTATTCTATATATCTTAGATATTAATATACTTTAAATTATATATTTACTTTTTATATTATTCTAGTAGATTAAATTATTTTTTATTCTAAATATATTATTTGAACTTTTATATAAATATTTGTTTATTAGAAAGATCTTATATTTAAGTTATAAACTAAGATCTTTATTATTAATAAATAATCTATTTATAAATATAAAGAGTTTTATTATTTATAATTTTAGAAAGGTATAATAAATTCCTTTATTTAAATTCTCGATTTATTATTTCAACTATTTATTTAGAACTTTAATTTTATTATATAAGAATTCTTAATATTATATTATAATTAATAAGTCGAAGTTTATTTTTAATTAATAAATACTTAAGAAATATACTTTTTAAATATACTATTTATAATATTTAGTTAAACGATTCTTAGATTTAAAGTTTATAAACTTAATCTTTTACTTTTATTTATTTTATATAAAATTAAGATTTTTATTTTTAATTTATAATTTATATTTATTGAAAATCAAAGATATTTTATATAAAAACTTCTCGATTAATTTTACTTAGAAATTTATTTATTTCAACTCTCTTTCTTTTTTCTATCTAAAATTCTTATTTTTTAAAATTAGAATATTATTTATTTATATTACTATTATTATAAATATTTTAAGATCTTTAAAGATTAAAAAATAAAAATTATATAAAAAGAGTTTTATATTTAATTTATCTTTATAGTAATTTATTATAGAAAGATCTATATAATATATATAATTATAAAATAGAATTGATTATTTGATTGAATATATATATAGTTAGTTTTTATAAACTGATCTTTAAAAATATAAAGCTAAAACTTATAATCTATATTATAATATTATTAAAGATCAGTGATTTTAGTATATTACTTAGAACTCTTATTAATATATTATAATCTTTATTTATATTTTCTTTATAAATTATAGAATCAGATAGAATTACTCTTTTAAATTTAAAACTTTTACTAATCTTTATAAATAAAACTAAGAATCTTAAAAAGAAAAGAGAGAATTAATTATATTTTTATTATTATTATATACTTAGTTATTAATTAAACTATAATAATTATAAGTTTAGTCTAATATTTATTTTATTATATAGAAAAACTATTTACTAGTTTATTTAAAAAACTATCTTTTTAAATACTTTCTTATATCTACTAATTATTTTTCTTTATTCTTCTAATCTTAGTAATTATTATATTTTAATTTAGAATAATTAGTGATACTAGACTTATTATCTGATAATAATAGATAATATAGTTTTTAAAGTTTAGATAATAATATTAAGTTAAAGGAATATAATATCTAGTTAATCTTAATATTTATAAAGAATTAACTCGATTATTAACTAATATTTAATTTAATAATTCGATTAATAAAAATTAATTTATTTAATCTTTATTAAAACTACTTTTTATATATTAATTAAAAGATAAGTTATATATTTAGTTGTTTACTAACTATAATATTAAAATAAATAGAATTGATAAAAAGAATATAAATATAAAAGATTATTTAAAATTAAAGTATTTATTAATCTAAGATATTTACAAGGATTTTATAATTTTATAAAAGTAATTTTAAAATAAGAAAGTTAAATATAATATTTACTATAAAGTTTTTAAAGATATCTATATATAGATTATTATAACTATAAATACTAATTTCCTTATCGATTATAGTTTATATAATACTAACTTTAATAATATTATTTTATATAATACTATCTATTCTCTTAAGATTTATCTTATATTTTATAAATTAATAGTTCTAACTAATATTCAGAAAGAATATATTAATATACTCGATTAAATATAATATAATTAAATATCTTTAAATAATTAGTATAAGAAATAAAATATAGTTTATAATAAAGCTTGTATATATTAATTAAATAAAATAAAAAGAATAATCGTTATAATTATCTTTCTAAAGATAGTAAAAATCAAGATTGAACTAATCTAAGTAAATAAGGAACTAAGATATATTATTATAAATTAATAGTTAAATCTATTTATTTTAACTTTAAACTAAATAAATATTATTCTCGCTACTTAATTAACTAATAAATCTCGTAAGTTTAAAGAAAAAAGTGTTTTTATAATAACAATCTTTATAAAAGATATTATAGAATTAAAGACTATTTTAAACAAGAAAAATAAATCTAAGTTTAAATTTTAAAGAGATAAAAATAAATTAACTAAGAAAGAAAATAAGAATTATCTATATTACTTAAAAAGTTAATTCTCTAATTTAGAGAACAGATATATATAAAAACTAAAAGATTATAGTTAGTTAAAAGAAGTATTAAAGAATAAATTAATTAAAGAAAGATTTAATAATACTGAAATTAGATAAATTAAAGAGAGGTTTAAATTACTTTAATAAAATAATTTAAAGAAGATAATAATTAAGAAAGAACTATTATAACTAATAACTAATTTAATTACCTTTTTATTATCTTTCTCTAGAAAAGTTATAATAATAATTATTAATCTCTCTTTAGTAGATATTAATAATTCTAGTATATATTCTATATTAGTTATTACTAATAAATACTACTTAATAAACTCTATTCTTCTAGATAATTATAATATAATATATTTAGTTAATAATATCTCTTTACTTAATAATAGAAAGATTATTTATTTTAATAATAATAATATTATCGAAATTAGTATATTATTATTACCGATTGTCGGATAAAGTACTTATACTATCAAGAATATTTTTAATAGTTTTAAAAGATCTAATATAAAGGATCTTATTTTAATAAATATTATTTTTATTCCTGGTTTTTATATTAATATAATCTCTAAGTCTTAATTAGTAAAAATAAATTTATAGTTTTATAATCTCGACTATATATTAAGATATAATATATATAAGAAAAGTATAATCGTTATATTATTTATATAAAAGTATAATCTAGTTTTTTTAAAATTTAAAAAAGTTATTTCTTACTATTTAACTGATTTAAATAATATTCTTATAAATAAAGTTATAATAATATATTTAGTTATTTATTATAAAATTAATAAGTCTTTTAAATAATTATATAATCTTCTATTTAATAGAGAGGATATTATATAAATATAATATAATAGAACTAGATATTTTAGATAGAAAGCTCTTAAATATTTAATAAATAAAGTAAAAAGTATAAAAATTAAAGGGATCTTAAAGATTAATTATAAGTATTATATAAGAATATATATTAAATAGATTATCAACTATTGTTTAAAAGATCGATAATCATTATAATTATTTTATAAAGTTATATAAAATCTTTTCAACTTCTTAATATTATTCAATAAATATTTATAGTTATTACTAATCAAAGAGTTATATAATAATAAGATCTTTAGAATTCTATTTATTAATAAGATCTATTACAAAGTATTCTAAACGATTACTAATTTTAAAATATAAATAAAATAATAATATTACTTATTTATTTATATTATCAAATAAGATAATAATAGATTAGTAATCAGTATTAACGAATATATAGAGTTCAAATAATAGATATTTATAAAAGGAATTAAAATTAAACTATCACTAACTTATATTTATAAATTAAATAATATAATAGAGTATATAAGTTAGAAGATTATTATTAAGACGATAAAAATATAAACTCAAATAAATCTTCTATTACAGTTATAGTCCGAAATTATATAAATAATAATTTACTTATATAATATAAGTCTATTATAATAGAAAAACTTCAAGATATTAAATAAAGTTTTAAATTTATAGTTTAAATAATATTTTCGATAATATAATCTAGTATTAATAATATTAGTTATTACTAATTTATATTTAAACTAAAATAATATATACTATTATAACTATTAAGTTTATTCTTTAAATAAAAAATAAGAAATTAATATTAATAAACAATAATATAAAATTAATCCTCGAGTCTATTTAAAATACTTAATAAATTATATATCTAGATTACTGATTTATTAAATATAGATATTAAAGTTTAATAAAATTATTATTATTTATAATATCTAGTTTAATAAAAATATTATTTACTTTAAAGCTAATAAGAATTAAAAAGTACTTTTAAAAGAGTATTTAAATAAAATTATTTGAATCTTTGATTTTAAGATTATTGAAAATTTAAATAGATTAATATTAGAAAGTAATAATATAAATAATCTTAATATAATTATTAGAGAGATTACTTTATAAAGTATTAATAACTAAGAATATTATAAAGAGATCTCGAGAGTAAAGAAGTTTAATAATAATAAATAAAGTCTTTTTAGTAGTTTATAACTTTCGGATAATAGTTTATATCTAGATAGAAATAGTAATAGTCTAAATATATAATATTTATAAGATCAACTTAAAGATTAAATTAATATTAAAATTGAAACTACAACTAATTAAATTCAGAGTATAAAGATTGATATTTTTATTAATAATAAATAAAATTAGAAAGAAAGATAAATAGAATATAAAGTATTTAGTAAGTTTATATTATTTACTTTATTAATAACTAAAAGAGTTAATAAACTTAAAGATAAGATAGATTATAATTATATTAATATTATTAATATACTTTATAAAAAGTATAAAGAAAGTTTAAAAGAAGATATTATTAAGTCTATATCTTTATAGATTAAAGATACTTTATATAATCTTATATATATTCTATATAATAGTATTCGATAGTATAAATAGAAAAAGATTAAAGCTATTTTAATATAAATAAAAGTTTCTTAATTAACTAATTTATTAGATAAAAAAGGTTATTTACTTAAGAAACTAAGATTCGCGATTGAAGTTCTAATTAAAAGAGTAAATAGAAGACTAAATAATTAAGATATCAGTTTTTTTTTTTATTAATTAAATTAAATTTTAATATATAATATTAGATAATAGAAACGACTTCGTTTAAGATATAATAAGAAGATTATTAATATATTTATTAAAATAATTATTACTTAATTATCTTTAAAAAGTAGTAAGAAACTTAATAATTTCTATAATATATTCTAATTTAATTAATCAGATATAGATAGAAATAAAGAATAAAGTAAATTTATAATACTTTATAATATAATAGTAGCTATAATTATAATAAAACTAAAAAAACTTATAATAGAATTACTATAGTTATCTAAAATTTATAAAAACTAAATAATTAAATTATCTAAGTATTATCGAGACTTAAATATATATCTAATAAGATTAGTATTCAAAGTTGATTATAATAAAGAGATTAACAATCTTAGAACTTAGAATATATAGAGGGAAATACTAAAAAACTTAGTAAAAATTAAATTAATTCTTTTAAAATAGATCTTTATATATAAAACTAATTAAGATAAGTATATTATAAAATATAGATCGCGACTTATAGTAAAAAGAGATTTATAAATAAAAAGCACGATCGAATTAATTTATATTATAATACTTACTTTTTATTCCTTTTATATTATTATAATTATAATAGTTAAGTTTAATCTTAAAATTAAATAGTTCGATATAATAAATACTTTTATAAATATATTATATAATCTAAGTAGCGAGTTAGTTATATATTACTTACTAAATAGTTATAAAGTAAAAAGTATAATTATAATTATTAACTATATCCTCTATAGCTTATAAAACTTATTAGTAATTTAATTTAAAGATTTTATTAAGACTTTAATTAGATTAAAAATAAAGCTATATTTAAATAAACTTTATATATTTATTATTAAAAATTATAAAATATTAGTACTCTTCTTTATAGATAATATTTAAGTTATTTATAATAAGAAATATATTAAAGAAATTAAGAGAATTACTAATAAGATCCGATCTATATATAAATTATATAAAATAAATAATATAGAATAGTTCTTAGAAATTCGAATTATTAGAAACTAATTTTAAAAAAGATTATAACTAGTCTATAATATCTATATTAAAAAGATTGCTAGAAAATTTAATCTTATTAATAATAAACTTATAAATACTCTATTTCTAATTATAGAATTTAAGAAAAATAAAAATAATATAGTAAGATTAATAGTTAAAAAATATTAAGAAAAAGTTAGATTAATTTTATATATTACAATTATTTTATATATAAATATCGTATTTACTATATTATAATTATTTTACTTTCTTATTAATCTATTGAAAAATCACTTAAGAATAGTAAATTATTATATTAGTTATTTATAAAGAATAAGATATTTTATTATTAAGTATAATATAAATTACTTATTCTAACTACTTATAATATTAAATATATTATTTACTAATAATAGTAAAATAAAGTAATCTTCTTAAAAGTATATAATATTATTATATAATAGACTGATTATCTAGAAAATATCGAAGTAAGATACTATAATAATATCTATAATTGAAACTAAGCTACTTAGTATAGAAAGAATTATAAAAGAAATTATAGTAATAAATAAATTATTAAAGGAATTTAAACTAACTATATTTAAACTAATTACTATTTATTATAATAATATATAAGTAATAAGATTAGTTATAAGTAAGAATAAGAGAATATTTACTAAATTTAAATATATTAATATTTAAAATATATAGTTAAAATAAGAATATTCAAAGAAATCGTTTAATATTATCTATTTATTTATAAAGGATATACTTATTAATAGTTTTATTAAGAATTTTATATAGTAATAGTTTGAATGTTTTTATATTTACTTAAATCTACAAGATATAAAAAGTAAGATTAAGAAATTAAATATAATAGTTAAAACTTTATAAAATACTTTTTAAAAGTTATTTTTTTATTTATCGTTTCTTTTTATAAATAAAATTTATTAATAATTTAATCTTAAAATATAAAGTAAAGTAAAGTTAAAATAGATGATTTTCTAAAAAACAATTAATTTACTTAGTAAAAATCTTTTTTTAAACTGATTCTTTTATAATATCTAGAAATTCAATTTAATATAATTATTAATATAAATAAATAGTATAGGAAATATAGTTAATAGATAGATAATCTTAAGTTATTTATATAATAGAATTATTGATTAATATAAAATAAAGTTAATTCTATAATATCTTTAATTATTTATTTAAAGTATTTTAAATACTTATTATAAGTTTATATAAAAGATATTAAGTTTAATATATACTTAATTAACTACTTTTAAACTATCTAAATATATTTTAAATACTTTTATTTAGTTATCTTATTATTATCTAATATCTACTTTATCTTAATATAAAATAATTACTTAACTTCCTCTTTTAAAAACCTAGATATAACTAACTTTCTAAATACTATTATATAAGTCTCAATATAATTTATAAACGAATTTAAAGTAATAGAGAAACTTTAAGAATAAACTAAGTAGTTAATATTTTAATATAAAGATTAATATATAAAAAACTTATATTTATTTAGAAGATTATAAATATCTAGAACTTTTAGATAACTATTTAAAGTATTAGAGCTTTATATATATATTAAAGACTTATAAAGTATAATATAAAATAGAGTTATAAAATAATAAAGAGTTTATAAAACTACTTCGAGAATAAGTTAAGAATAACTAGATAACCTAGAATAATATATAAAAGTAATAGTAGAAAGAGTATTTAAAGAAGTACTAATTATATTAATATAAAATATAAAGATTACTTTATTATAAGAAAACCTTTAAGAAGTAATAAGAGGATTAGAATAACTAATCTAATCTAGATTTTAAGAGTAAGTATAATAAGAACTAGATAAAATAAATAGATTATTATTTTTATTATTACTATCTTTATTATTCTTTTTATTCTCTTTATTCTTATTACTTTCCTAATTATTATCTTTTTTATTAGAAGACTAATCTATAAAATAATCTTCTAAACTATATATCTTAATTAATATTTTAAAAAACTTCTTTATATCTTTTAAATCTTAAAGACTCGATATTAAGTTAATTATAGAAATAATAAAAAGAAACTTATTTTATTAGAATCTTTTAACTCAAATAATACTAGTAACTTCTTAGTAGTTAATATTAAAATTTTAAAAACAAAGTTATAACGAGATTACTAGTTAAGATACTAAATAACCTTAGAATTAACAATTATAAAACTAAGAGGATTATAAGGATTCGAAGGCTTATATACAAGAAGAGATTATATACTTAATTATATATATACTAATATATACTTGTATACTTGATATCTGACTTACTCTTATAAAGGTTATATTCTTATATAGTATTATAATAATTTAGTTAGAATTATTATATTACCCCTCTCTTTTAAAAAAGCTCGCTCTCAAGTATTCTAATTACTTTATTAATTATTATCTAAATTATATATCTTTAAGGTTTCTTTTTAATAAGTGTAAATAACTTAAATAGTCTATAATAAATAAATATAATTATAGGAATAATAATAATAGCTTCTTAGTTTAACGATATTATACTTTAAATATTATAAAGTTTAAGAATTATTTCTTATTTACTATAGTTATCAAGTAATCTCCTTTAGTATAGTTATAGTCGTCTTCTCTAAATTCCTATAATCGAAGCTATTTAAAGAGGAGTACTAGTAGACTAAGTACTTTTAAGTTAGCTCAATAGAAGTCTCGAAGTAGTATTAAGAATATTTTAAGATCTAATATTTTATACTAAGTTAAGTTAATATTATAATCTCTCTATTATATACAATACTCTAATAACCTTCGTTTTAAATAGTAAGCTAATATTTACTTTATTTTATACTTATCTATTTCTATAATATTAATTAGTAGAGGTGGTTTATTATACTAACTTGATAATAGGTTATTAATTATCTTCTTTAACTTATCGGCTAGGAATATATTATAGATTTATATAGTACTAAGTAGATCTAGATAATAAAAATAATTAATATATTCTAAGACTTTAAAATATCTACTAATAGAGTAATCTAGCTTCTTAGATAACTATTATATTAGTAGATATTATATATCTAATTAGATATAATCGTTAACTTAGAAGTTTATTAGTTAGTAATATTTATTTATTTATTTAACTATTTACTTTTAAGTAGCTATAATAGTAAAATAAGTATATTTCAAAGTTTCACAATTATAGTAAATATAAATATAAATATCTTAGATATTAAGGTTATTAACTAGAGGATATTTAATTAGCTTCTAATTCTATATAGTTTTAAGAGTATATTTATAAAGTACTTTAAAGAGAGGTAAGTTACTAAAAGAAGAATATAATAAAGTTAATTATATATAGTCTATTATTAATAGGAATTCGAACTAGTTATCTTAATAATAATTAACGAAAGGTCTTAGTTACTTTTATAAATACTAGTTATAAACTTTTATCTACTTGTTAGTTTAGAGATAGTTAGTAATAGAAAGTTTGATCTTAGTTCTAAAGATATTATTAAACTTAGTCTAGAATAAAGATATAAACTAAAGGCTTTGATTAGATAGTATTATTGTAGATAAGTTATAATATTAGTAGATATATAAGATATAAAGTTTAGTTTAGTTTCTTATAATAATAGTCTTATAGTATAAGATCGTAATAACTTGTTTAGATAAATAGTCGATAATAATAAATATATTATTATATCTATATTTATTCTTATTAAAACTATAATAATCTATTATAATATATTCCTATATATAGGTCGGAACTAGTAATAAATAAAGTAGTCTAGATATCTTATCTCTCGGAACTGAGCTTCAATAATATATATAGTAATTACAAATATATATAACGATATTATTCTTTATAGAGTATTAATAATAGTACTCTTTAAGAAACAAGTAAGTCTTCTTAATATCTAGATAAATTATAATAATAGAGTTATATATTTTATAAATAAGAAGAGTCTTTAAGTTCTTAATATTAAGAATAATAAAATAGCTTTTATAAAGTAATAAGTCTTTTTTAACTTCGAACCTAGATTTAGACTTTGATTCTCCTCGATTTATTATAATTTATAAAGTTTACAAAGAATTATAATTATAATTCGTTTATAAAATATAGGTAACTAGATTAATAAAACTTATAGAATTCGTAAAAGTGTTTATTTCGAAGACAGATTTATTAAAATAGTTGTATATATAGAAAGCTAAAATCTAAAAGTCTAGCTTCTTATCTTTAAATAATTACTAGATATATCGCTCTTTTTTAAATTTATTTTAGAAATCTAATTTATCTTCTTTCTAAGTAAGAGTATTTACTACGAAGTTATCTTTATTAAAACGATATACAATAAGAAAATAATAATTAGTTAAGAGTTCGGCCTATCGAGCTTACTAGATATTAAGTATTTTAGTTATTATAAAGTATTCTAAGACTTTATAATTAATATAAACTCGGATCTAATATAGAGTACTTATTAGCTCAGTATACTAGTACGAGAATAACTTTATAATTACAAATATTTCTTTATTATAAACCTTATAATTAAACTTAGCTAGTTATATCGTTTTTGAGAAGTATATAACTAGGAACTAGTTATTACTATATTTCTAGGATAATATATTTATTATAACTTTATCCGATATATCAGTTTCGAGTATATAAAAGAGATTATAATTATAATACTATAAGAACAGAATAGAGATTAGTATTTCTTTAAATATATTAAATAACTGTTAGTAACTAATATCGAAGTTAAAACGAGTTATAACCTTTATTAGTTTGATAAAAGGTTTTATAATTATACTAAAATCGTGGATAAATCGTCGATAAAAGTTATAAAAGTCTAAGAAAGATTGAATACTTTTTATAGTAATCGGGTATTTTTATTCTTTAATAATAACAACCTTTTCGAGATCAACTTCGATATTATTAATCAAGATAATAAAGTTAAGATACTTTATATATTTAATATTAAACTTGTATTTCTTAAGATCAGTTTATAAACTAGTATCTTTAAGTCTTTAAAGTATTTAGATAATATAAACTATATACTCAAGTTTATTTTCCGAGTAAATTAAGATATTATCAAAGTAAGTAGTATAAAAAATATTAAGAAAATTAAATAGAATATTATTTATATAATATTAATAAGTTACTGGGCTATTAGTTAATTTAAATAGTATAACTTTATATTTATATATACTATATTATATATAGAATATAGTGTATTTCTTAAAGACCGGGTTTATATAAATATAATAGAATATTTAATAGATATCTAGCTTAGTAAAGACTTTTACTTTTAAAAGCTTAGTTAAAGTCTTATTAATAAATAGAAGTAGATATCTATCTTTATAAGTAAAAGTATTCAAAGCTCAGATGTTAATATATAAATAAAGAGAACTATTAGACTTTCTTATAAATAGAATAGAAGTTATAAAAGATATTTAACTTAGTTTAATAAAG